>ML365111.1:0-68787 GCA_005239505.1 Nicotiana paniculata
TTTAAATTATATTAATCAACAAAAAATACTACTATAACTTACATTTAAATTAGAAGAAACCAACTTGACATATATATATATATTTTTTTTTTCTTCTATTTAAACATAGGAACAAATCTTATATTCTAAGAATGTGAATATTTTTGTTGTTTTTAATTTTCTTAAATAAAACCTATTAAGAGTAAGATAAAAATTTAAAATATTAAGATTAGACCTAAAATTANAGTCCCCTGCATCTGATTTACCACTAGTTGAGAGTCACTCTTGATCACGATTTGCTCTATTGAGAGTTCTTATGCTAATTCAACTCCTACAATGACAACTTCATACTCTTCTTCATTGTTAGTAATAGGATAACATTTAATCGCTTGCCTTATCGTTTCACCCGAAGGTGGTATCAAGACAATTCCTAAACCGGTCCTTTAAAATTAGAAGAGCCGTCAGTAAATAAGGTCCATGTTCTAGGATTAGCCCCGGTAAAAATCTATAATTCCTTTTCTACTTCATGAATTATATTAGTATTAAAATATGCGACAAAATCTGCTAATACCTGAGACTTTATTATTTTCCTAGGCTGATAAACTATATCATATTCGCTTAGTTCTATTGCCCACTTGGCCAATCTGCTTGACAGTTCCTGTTTATGCAGGATATTTCTTAAAGGATATGAAGTTATGATAGAAATTGGATGACATTGAAAATATGGTCTCAATTTCCTAGCTGCCATGACTAGGGCCAAAGATAGTTTTTCTAGATGAGGGTATCTAGTTTCAGCATCCAATAGGGATTAATTACATAGTAAATAGGAGATTGCTTACCTTTGCCTCCCCTTACTAGAACTGCACTTACATCTACTTCTGCAACAGCAAGATAGATATATAACCGTTCTCCTTCCCTTGGCTTGGATAATAGGGGAGGATTTGATAGGTAAGCATTCAAATTTTTGAGGGCTTGCTGGCATTCTCCAGTCCATTCGAACTGATTCTGCTTCTTTAATACCGAGAAGAATTTAAAACTCTTCTCTGAAGATCTCGGAATGAATCTTCCTAAAGCCGTGATCCTACTTTTCAACCTTTGAACCTCTTTTTTATTCGTGAGTACATCAGGTATTTCTTCAATAGCTTTAACTTGAGCATGATTTACTTCAATTCCTCTATTAGATACGAGAAAACCCAAAAACTTACCTGATTCGACGCCAAAGGCGAACTTTTCTGGATTTAGTTTCATATTATACATGCGAAGGATCTCAAATGTAGTTGAAAGATGTTGGAAATGGTCCTCATCTTGTGTTGACTTCACCAGCATATCATCAATGTATACTTCCATTGTCTTCCCCAGGTGTTCCTGGAACATCTTGGTCACCAGCCTTGGATACATGGCTCCAACATTTTTCAAGACAAAAGGCATGACTTTGTAACAATAAGTCCCCCTCTTCATCGATCACTTGATTTTTGAATGATCCCTACTTTCTTTTCTTTTGTTTGACCGGTACGAATGATGGATCTTCGTTCAATTTATGAGTCATCACCTTTGGGGGTATACTTGTCATGTCTGAATGGGACCAGGCAAAACAATCTACGTTAGATTTTAAATATTTAATTAACTTACCTCTTCTAACTGGGTTTAGCCTTGCTCCAATGTGGATTCTTTGTTCCGGCTTATGTTCAAACAGTGGAACAACTTCGAGTTTCTCAGTAGTTGTCTGTATGTTTTCATTTTCCTCTGGCTCTTGAATAACATCCGGCCTGGAGTCCACGTCCGTATGTTTTGATGCAACCTCCGTTGTGATTTGATTCACCGTATCTTTAACAATTGTTTCCGTATCTCTTTGAGCTACTCCCTCATGTTTTAGTTCTACTTTCGTTTCTTTTTTATTCGAGTGTATCACTGAATTGATATTCCTCAAAATTTGTTGATCACCTTGAATCTGCTAAATTCCCCATTTTGAAGGGAACTTGATAACCTGATGTAGAGTGGATGGTACAATGTCCATGTCATGAATCCATGGCCTTCCCATAATTACATTATAGGACATGTCCGTATCAATAACTTGAAATTTTGTTTCTTTGATGACGCCTTCTGCGTAAGTACTTAACTCAATTTCTCCCTTTATTATGAAAGTAGAGTTATCGAACCCAGATAATGAATGTGCTTTTTGGATTACACGATCTGCCATGAGCATCTCATCCACAACTCTCAACAAAATAATATTCACCGAGCTACCTGGATCAGTCAATACTCGTTTCACATTAGTGTCATTTATAAGTAAAGATATTACCAGTGCATCGGTATGAGGGACTAGTAACCCATCGGCATCGTCAAACGTGATACTACCATCCTCCAAGGTTTCAAGAGTTCACTTCCCGTGAGTTATTGTGAACTTCGTTGTCTTTCTTGCTGCAGTATAGGTTACGTCATTAACCTCATCTTCGCTGTTTATCACATTTACTATTCTCTTTGAAGATGGTGGCTTTGGGGACTCCTGCATGTTCTTCATATATGCTTGCTTACCTTTTTCACTAAACAATTTTGTTAGTTAGCCCTGTTTCAATAAATATTCTACCTCACCTTGTAATAACCTGCAGTCTGATGTTCGATGCTCGTAATCATTTTGGAATTCACACCAGAAGTCTGGGTTCCTTCTGTTTGGATTCGATCTCATCTCTTTGGGCCAACGAACTTTATCTCCCATATTTGTCAACACAGCAATTAGCTCGAAAGTACTTACATTGAAGTTATAGTCTCCAATTCTCGCATTTGTGTTATTACCTCTATTTCCTTCATTTAGATCCTTTATGGATCTTGATGATGATGAACTTGAATCTTTATTTGATAGTCTATGATTAGGCCGTGCGTTTTCAAATTTGGAACGAGCTTGCCGTCCCGAAGGTCCCATATATGGCTCGTACCTATTTTTACCAGTTTTTTTTCTGATTCTGATCGCCTTGAACTCGTCCTTTCTTCTGCCTTAGATTGAGCTATGGTATCCTCTTCGATTCGTAATTTGGTATTGTACCTGTTATAAACATCATTCCACGTTGTGGCTGGGAATTCTCGCAAACTTTCTTTGAGTCTCCTTGTTGCTTCGGAGCTTTTGTCGTTCAAATTGCTCGCAAATGCCATAGCTGCCCAGTTGTCAGGTACTCTAGGTAACAACATCATTTCCCGTTAGAATCTGTCTACAAATTCTTGAAACAACTATGTATCTCCCTGTTTTACCTTGGATATGTTTTCCATTCTGTTTTTACTTTTTGTGCACCAGAATGTGATTTTATGAACGAATCTGCAGGCTCAGCAAAAGAGTCAATAAAATGTTTGGGGTAATAGAGAATACCATGTTAGTGCTCCTTTGGTGAGCATCTCCCCAAACTTTTTGACTAGCACGAACTTGATCTCTTGCTTGGTTAGGTCGTTGCCTTTTAATCCTGTGGTGAATGTAGTGACATGGTCACGTGGATCAGTTGTTCCGTCATATTTTGGTATATCGGGCATTTCGAATTTTTAAGGAATCGGTAAAGGTGCGACACTTGGCTTCCATGGTTGTTGCGAATATTTATCAATATCAATCCCTTTAATGTCAGGTGGCATGCTAGGAATTTGCTCGATACGATTGTTTTTTCCTTCACCTATTTCTGCAAAATTAGTATTAACGATTGCAAATCTGAATTACTAGTCATACCTGGTCTCCCTTCGAGGGATTCGTTTGGAATGCCTCAACTTCCGGAATTAGCTAGACCTGATTGTGGATTTTCCATAGTTGCAGTATTGTTTGGAGGAGGTGTTTACGGTATAGTTGGTAACCCTTCACGAAAGCCTGAAGAGCTTCATTCACATATTCAACAACTATTTGCTTCACAGTGTCTTGCTGTTCTGTTTGTTCATTTCCAAGTTGGTCATTGTTGTGAGTCGTGGATCTTTCTGGGGTTTGTTCCCTTGAACCGTGTGGGGTTCCCTGAGGCGATGGAGTTGGAGTTCCTATTTCCTGTTGGTTGTTGTCATTGGCGTTCAACATGATTCAGTAAGGATAATTTAGAAAGTAAAATGAATGATCAGATTCCCGGCAACGGAACCAATTTGTTTAACCAAGGAATCAGATTCTTAGCCAAATTTTATTTTAAGAAGTACTCGAGCTTTTTATAATCATGAGAATTAGCTAAAACAATAATGGAAATCAGAACTTTAGAATAGGAAAATAATAAGAGCACAAGATTGTAAAGTATATTTCAACAATGATTATAACGTGTTCATACAAGTAGTATTTTATTCCCTTTTATAGGAAATTTCTTAGTATAACGTCTACTCCTCTTTATGATTGAGCATTAATGAGAATTTATATCATTAATGAAATTCTACAATAGGTAATCGTCACAGTGTCTTGCTCTCCTGTTTGTTCATTTCCAAGCTGGTCATTGTTGTGAGTCGTGGATCTTTCTGGGTTTGTTCCCTTGAACCGCGTGGGGTTCCCTGGGGCGATGGAGTTGGAGTTCGTATTGCATGTTGGTTGTTGTCGTTGGTGTTCGACATGATTCAGTAAGGATAATTAGAAAGTAAAATGGATTATCAGATTCCCTGCAACGGAACCAATTTCTTTAACCAAGGAATAAGATTCTTAGCCAAAGATTATTTTAAGAAATACTCGAGCTTTAGATAATCAAGAGAATTAGCTAAAACAATAATGGAAATCAGAACTTTAGAATACAAAATAATAAGAGCACAAGATTGTAAAGTATATTTCAACAATGATCAGAACGTGTTCATACAAGTAGTATTTTATTCCCTTTTATAGGGACTTTCTTAGTACAACGTCTACTCCTATTTATGATTGAGCATTAATGAGCATTTATATCATTAATGAAACGCTACAATAGGTAATCGTAACTGTTGCGTGAAGTTTCTGTATAAACTCATTGATTGAAGATCTATGAATCTACCCTCTTTTCAGCCCTAATTCATTTTGACCGTGTCTCATCAACTCTTCAAATAGATTCGAGCACCCGTTTCTAATCACATCGTAGGTGTTTATCCCGTATCTCTTTGTTCCACATCTCTTTCTAAATTTTCATCTAGTTGTCTCTCTTCCATCGATCCACATGGCTTGCTTCGTCATCCACTCAATTTATTCCACGTGTAATATCTATTTTTACCAATACGCTCGAACCAAACGAACATTCTACTGGAATATATGAACAGAGCAACAGAGTATTGAAATCTTAAGAGAAAGGTAGTATATTGCTTTGTTGCATGAATATGATGCCTTTTACAAATGATCATAACCCCTTTATATAGTAGGGGATCCTACCTTTGATACAATTCTAAATACAATAAGAAATCACATGATTAGCTAATTAATCGGCCTCTTCTTTATACGTGCCGAGATTTCTATCGTGATCCTCGCCCAATTGCGGATATTTTGGCTTTCCATTTATTTAGCTTGGTAAACTTTCCTCAATCTTGCTCGATCTCAATCTTTCCTGGTTTCAATTTTTTCTGACCTCGATCCCGATCGGTCTCTGATTCACGAGCTCGGCAATCTAACTTTACACCGCGACTCGATATAACATGGGGTCGAACCTTGGCCTGCCTCGTTCCAGGCTAAGCCCGATTTTGACCATATACAGATATTCCCCTCATTTCTCGGAGAGAAGACGACGAGAAACAATATGAACTCTTCCAATCCCATCTCGACGGGTCATGACATAAGCGACGAACCCGATAATAATGTCAGTCACAAGTGGATACTGAAATGTCCTGTCGGTTTGGGTATCGAGGCATTAAATGCCTGTCAGTTGTTGTCGGCCACTACCGGTTCTGAATCGTCATCTTAAACCTATAAATATATCTTTCTTCTTTCGCCCAAACTTTATTTCAAAATCTTCTTTACTCTTATCTTCTAATCCTTCACTTTCCTCAAAGCTTTGCTCTTTCAGATCTTGGTGTTTCGTCTCATGTCTCATCACAAAATACCAAGTGCTCCTTCTCAATTTCCATTATTTTTCATTCATAAAAGTAAAATGTCTAAGACTTCAAAAAACCGTTCAAAAAAAGGAGACAATTTCATCTTCACGGCCCGTCGGCGAGGAACCAACGACAGAGCCACGCCCTGACGAGTTCTTTCCCAGAGGGTGTGTCATCGATTCTGAATTTAAGGTTGAAAAGACTTCCTCGGTGTCGGTTTGATGCGATCCGTTATCGATGTATATATGCTCGATCCCCGATAACCTCCTCTCCCAAGTTAAAAAAGATTGAAACTGGGATAAAAAATGTGTGGAGGTGCCTGCTCCCGAAGAATCAGTCACCACCCACGTGAAAGGGTTATTAAGTGTTTACACTTATCCTTTCACGTTAGGACCCCTTGGATCCGGTTATCATAAATTTCTGCAAGAAGTAGGAGGTGACCCTCAGTCAGATTCACCCCTCTTTCTGGAGGATAGTGATATTGCTTCGCTTCTTCATGAGAAGAATCGACGAGTGTCCCTTCACCCTCGACCACCTCATACGCCTGTATAGTTCCCGGCTTTATCGAAGGGGACTAATAAAGCTTACTCAACGGGCCACCAGGGCACCTTTCTCGAGTATATATGAGGATAAATACCGGGGCTGGATGCGCCAATTTTTTTGATTGAAGACCTCAGACTTGATCTCGGTCGAGAGTATGCCATTTTCTGAGAAATGGAATATGAATCGCAAGTATAACTCGGTCCTTAATTTTTATTTGTTTTCATCATTTTTCTCCCTTTATTATCAGTGTTTTTCGATGTAGCTATTGCCTGGATGCCGGGTGCGGTTCCCGAACTCGAGGACTGGGTCAGGGGCCTAGTGTCGCAGAAGACACATGCTGAGCGCGCATGGCGTGATTTGTCGGATGGTCGATGGGATGCCTATAACTATGGTTAATTTTACTTTATGAATCAACGATTTGACCATTATTTGAATTTCTCCCCAATCTTACTCATCTTTCAATTGTAAGTCTCGGGAAGGACGTGGTAATTAGGCCCCCGTCTGATTATGAAGAAATCCTTCCCCAACCATCCATTCTGAAGCAGATAAAGGAGAGGAAGAGGAAAGGGGCTCCGAGTTCAACAAAATCGGATGAAAAGAAGCCAAAAAACAAAGCAAGGCCGTAAACCTAAAGGAAACACCATCCCCTATCTTTAGACTCAGTCCGTCGGCTAAGGGATGAGTCCGAAGAAGAAGAAAAAGAAGAAGAAGAAGAAGAAGAAGAAGAAGAAGAAACTAGGTTGGTGGCCCGAGTGTGGCCTGGTGTTGATGTTCAAAGAATCCCCGAGAATTTGGGAGTTGAAACTGCTCTGCCTCGACTTGATGAGCTCGGGAGGGAAGCCTCGGGAGTAGAAAGAGTTGAATATGCTTCGCCTCGAGGTGAGAAGGCTTTCAAGGAGGCTGTTGATGCTAGTGTAGAAACCATACTCGAGCCCCCCCTCCAAAGATGAAGACGGTACCCCAAAAGATTTACTTGGGGTGATAGATGTCGGAGATTCCCCTTTGTTTCCTCATTGAGTCGATGATCAAGGATGCTTAGGCGATGGAGACTTGCCACGATGAAGGGGTTCATGGAGCGGAAGACTTTTTCGGTGTTTATTTTATCGGGATGGAGGATGTCTCTAACTTAGGTGACTTGGAGGTGCCGAGGATGAGTTCGGGAACGAGTGAAAATTCTTCGGGCCCTAAGTTGATCGACCAATGGCCCGCCCCAAGCATAGACCCTGACCGAAAGAGATCGATCGTCATTTCGGTTCCAGAGGATGCTCAGATCCTTTCTACCCCCATAGGGGTGGCCAGCTATCTTCGGTGCTTGCTAATCGAAGAAGACCAAGCTAAAACGGATGAGGTGGAAGCACCCTTCCTTTTCAACGAATATCAACAGGCGCTAAATCAGGTAATCCCAGATTTCCTTGACGATGTCAATTTTTTGTACTTGTGCTTTGTTTTCATACAACCTCATTTTTTGTGCCTGTAGACTTCAATGCTTCATCACAAAGCCTTTCTCTGATTCCGAGGGGAGTCTAGCCGGTATGAGGCTGAGTTCCGAGGGATTACTGATGAAAAAGATTCCCTCAATCTTCTCAGTGAGCAAAGAGAAGGGGAAGCTAAAGGCCTTCAGGCTGAGCTATAAATGGCTCAGAAAGAACACATCGAACTGGTCTAGCAGGTAGAAGAATCTTTGAAGTTAGTGATGGTGACTCAGGCGTAGTGGTTAATGGTTTGTACCCGCAGGTCCAACAAAATCTTGGCGTGATCGGGCAACTCCGTTAAGAAGTAAATGCATTAAAAATGAGGCCGGAGAATGGAAGAAGAACATGGATCGCTTGGCCTCAGAAAAGGAGACTACCCGAGCCCAGCTGGACTCGGTTGAAATCCAGCTCCAAAGTATGAAAGAGAAAATCTTGGTGCAGTCCTAGAAAATCGAGGAGCTCCAGTCCCAATTGGGTTCAGAAGTTTCTGTTCGGGAGAACCTGGTCACGGAGCTTGAAGCGGCCAAATCTGAGGTTAAGGCAACCAAGGCTGATGCTGATGCAGTGGTGGATATTTACAAGGCTGATGCCGAAGCCACTCAGATTCAAGTAAAGGAGGTTACCGAGGCTGCTCAGGTTTGAGCAAAGGGGGGTCGCCGAGCATGAAAAATATCAATCTCGAAGGGAGACCCTTGAATAAATCCATGCTCGGGGCTTTGACCTCACAACCGAGATCGAGAATGCTAAGGAGCTCGAAGCTAAAGCTAGGAAATTAGCTTATCCCGATGATGATGACAAATCTGAAAGCTTAAGTGAATCCAAAGGTGGAGAAGACTCTGAGGGCGTAGATGCCACACCCGGAGATGACCAAGACACTTAGACTTTCAAATAGTTGTTTGTATTTCTGTTGAGGCCGCCTCGGCCTTTGTAAAACTTCCATCGGGTCGTGTTGACCTTGTAAAAGGTTTTCATGAATATATAAAACTTTTTCCCTTCCATGGCTTCTGAGTCTGTTGTCTTTTCATTGATTTATACAAAGTTCAGAGCGCCTTAGCATAAAATTATGAAGTTGTATTCGAAGGACCAAGGTTAAGATGGTACGAACCGATAGTAAGTGCTGCCCCTCGACCGTTTTTGATTGGTAATCCTTGAGGAAATGTTCGAACTCGAACTAAGGTAGCATTCTTTATGGTCGAGTGAGGACTTGCTCTATCTCGAAATAAGGTAGCCCTTAGGTTTTCTAGTCTAGTGAGAATGATCTCTCGAACTCGAAGTAAAAGTAGCCTTAGGCCTTTGTATTTTTGTTTTCTTTTGTGTTCTTTTCGAGGAAATTTTGCCCGTTGTAAATTTTGTATTTGTCTGACCTGGCCTTTGTAAAAAGATCATTTATATATAAAAGGTTTTCTACCCTTTTTGGCTCTCAAATTTTGTTCTTGCTTTATCATTCGTATTTACAAAGGTTGGATGCCTTAGCATGGAATAATAAGTTTGTGTTCGAGGGTTTCAAATGAAACCTTGCCTTTATTTCCTTTTTCGGTTAAGGCATTATCGGAGTTTGAAGTTACCGAATTTTTCTCCCGAAAATATCTTAAGTTTAAGATTCTACCGAGGGTAGCCTTTAGAACCAGTTGCGAAAGAATTTTTTCTTTTTCGAACGCCTATTTTTGTTACAAATTTTGGCCGTCTCCGAACCATGTTAAATTGGCCATAGCCTTTTAGTTCGGGTGTAGCCCAGTGATCTTGCTTAACATAATAGTCCCCGAGTGGGTATGGTCGTGGCCTTTAAAATTCGGGGATTTTCTGATAGGTCTTACATCCCCGATATTTTGATAGTTCGATCTATCTCAAAGTTAGTTTTCGGATGAAAGCCCCTAAGTGAGGGAGTAACCATCCAAATTTTGATTACAATCGGCCCTTGAGTCCATTTTCTTAAAAGATCGAAAGTGCGGGATTGTAAAGTGGAAATTTTACAAGACATAAGATAGTTTCAAGGAAAGTACTTCTACTTATTCCTGTCAAAAATAGTCATACAAGCATACATGTTTTATGTCAGAGCTCGAGCAATATACATGGGCACGGTTCGTTTTGACCATTTGGTCCTTACAATAAATCCTACCTATCGAGACCCTTCCATTTTGAAATAATTTCCTTGCTAGAAAAATTCGATATCCGAGGGTAATCCCCTCCAGTATTCTAGGTTGATTGTAGAGAAACCTCGGATACTGTAAACACAGTTTTTGATACCGATTCGTGATCGGCCTTTGATTCTAAGTTAGCACGATCCATTTTTGCCTCATTAAAAACCTCGCCAGAAAGCCAATTGGGACAAAATCGGTCTAAGAAAAAAAGAGTGCAACGTGTGCTTTCAGACCTAAAGACTTCATGTTTATAAATCCATCGATGTTTCTTATTGACCACCTGCAAGTGTTAGTTTAAAACAAAAGGAAAAAGAAAAGGGTCGTAAATTAGAAGTAATATCGTTTTAGGTGAGATACATTCCAATTGATCGGTAGGTTTTCCCTATTCATCGTTCCGAGCTTGTAGGATCCTTTTTCGGTGACTTCGAGAATCTGGTATGGTCCTTCCCAGTTTGGACCCAATTTTCCTTCATTTGGATTTTGGGTGGTGAGGGTGACATTCCTTAGCACCAAGTCCCCGACATTAAAATGTCGACGATTGGCTCTTCGATTTTAGTATCTCTCGATCCGCTGTTTTTGGGAGGCCAATCGGATGAGGGCGGCTTCGCGTTTTTCATCCAACAATTATAGGCTCATATTCACGGCCTTGTTATTTGACTCTTCTATTGCATATCAGAACCTGATGCTAGGTTCTCTGACCTCGACCGGTAGTAGAGCTTCGGCGCCATAAACTAATGAGAACGGGGTAGCGCTAGTACTAGACTTTGATGTTGTGTGGTATGCCCAGAGAACCTCGGGTAGGATTTCCTTCCATTTTCCTTTAGTGTCGGTTAGTCTCTTCTTAACATTTTGGATGATGGTTTTTGTGGTCGATTCGGCTTGTCCGTTCCTGCTAGGATGATAAGGCATTGATAGGATTCTTTTGATCTTGTGATCTTCGAGAAATTTAGTCACCTTGCTGCCGATGAACTGCTTCCCATTATCTCAAACAATTTCGGAGGGCATGCCAAATCGACATATGATGTGGTCCCAAATAAAGTCTATGACTTCCTTCTCCCTGACTTTCTCGAAAGCTTGTTCTTCAACCCACTTAGAGAAATAATTAGTCATAAATAAAATGAACTGAGCTTTACCTGGGGCCGATGGAAGAGGGCCGACGATGTCCATTCCCCATTTCATGAACGGCCACAAGGACAAGACCAAGTGGAGCAGTTCCCCAATTGATGAATCATTGGTGCATGTCTTTGGATTTTGTTACATTTTCGAACAAACTCCTTTGCATCTTTCTCCATGTCAATCCAATAGTATCCAGCTCTGATCACTTTGTGGACAAATGATTTGGCACCGAAATTATTTTCGCAAGTGTCCTCACCTCCCTTAGAACATATTCGGTATCTCCCGATCCTAGACATATCGCTAATGTACCATCGAACATCCTTCTGAACAACGTTCCGTCTTCTGATACAGTGAATTGTGCTGCCTTTGTGTGTAGAGATCTCGACTCCTTTAGATCTGATGAGAGCTTCCCATTCTTTAGATAGTCTACATATTTGTTTCTCCGATCTCAGGTCAAACTTGTGGAGTTTATATCGGCATGACCTTCTTCGATCACCGATCTCATGAGTTGTACGACAGCCCCCGAATTGAGTTCGTTGTCTTTGACTGATGACCCTAGGTTTGCGAGGGAATCAGCCTCATTGTTCTGATCTCGAGGTACATGTTTCAAGGTCCATTCCTTGAATCGGTGTAGAGTTACATGTAGCTTATCCAAGTATCTCTACATTCAGTCTTCTCAGACTTCAAAGGTCCCGTTAAATTGGTTCACCAAGAGGAGGGAATCTGTCACGAACCCAAATCTAAACTAGTCGTGATGGCGCCTATCGTGACACTAGGCCAGCCAAATTAACACTTAAAACGTAAAGAATCTTTACTTTATATCATTGCTAAACTGATAATCCATAAAGCTTTCGTTTAATCATTTTTAAAAATAGATAAAGCCACGCCGAATGTTAAATACAACCCCAAGATCCCGGAGTCACTGGTCATGAGCATCTAAAGAAAATATACATCTCTGGAAAAATAAAACTCTATAATAGTAAGAAGGAGAAGGGCAAGGTTGCGTATGGGTGCAGCTACCTCGCTAATCTCCGTGAATCTCAAGTACAGTAAATCAACTCTCAGTCATCCCTAGCACCCGAATCTGCACACAAGGTGCAGGGAGTAATGTGAGTACGCCAATTCAGTAGTAATGAAAATAAATAAGTTCTGAGCAGTAAGAAACACATAAAATCATGTCATCAAATCACAAGAGGCACAATATTTCTTTGCAACAGTGTATATGTTAAATCATCACGCTTAAAAGCCGATTTCAGTAAAAATCATTTGAGAATATACTTGCCAATAGTTTCAATATAACTTTCAAGAAGTTTAGTGTAAAAATAAAAAAAATCATAAAAAGCCTCTCGGGCAAAACATGCATCAGAAACTGCCCCTCGGGCATAACATCACTCAGAATCAGCCCTCGGTCATACCTCACAGTCACTCATAATCAGCCCCTCGGGCAACCTCACAGTCACTCATGCCTCCCAATCACTCCTCACTCGGCACTCAGCACTCGTCACTCGCACTCAGTAGGTACCTTCGCTCACTGGGGGTGTACAGACTCCGGAGGGGCTCCTACAACCCAAGCTCTATAACATGCCAAATCATGGCATCAATCACTCTGGCACTCGGCCTATCAATAACATGCTGCAGCGTGCAACCCGATCCCATGTCATATCCTCACAAATCAGGACCTCGGCCTCACTCAGTCATCATAAACAGTGTAACATGCTGCGACGTGCAGCCCGATCCCATATTATCCTCATAACATAGGCCCTCGGCCTCACTCAGTCAAAAACCTCCCAAAAATCCACTCAGGCTATCAGTAAAATGGGGTACTCGACCCAAAATATCATTTTTATACCTCAAAATATAGTAAATAAGACTGAGTTTCGAAATCTGTTAAACATAATATGACTGAGTGTAAATCATAAGTTAACACAGTAAGGAATAGAAGTAAAATCCCCCAAGGAGTCCAAACACATCGCACGAGGCCCAAACACGGCATTCCGCCAAAACATAGTAATAATCTTTAAAACATGAAATATCATATGATTTAGAATCAATACGCAACTTAATAGTTGGTACGGGACGGACCAAGTCACAATCCCCCAATAGTGCATGCCACACACTCGACATCTAGCATGTGCGCCACTCCAAATGGTGATACAAGAGCGAAGTCCGGGGTTTCATACCCTCAGGACAAGATTTAGAGTCATTACTTCCTCAAACCGGATGAAAATCTACTCCGTGATGCCCTTGCCACTCGACTCGGCCTCAAATCGCCCCGAATCTATTCAAAATCAGATTTATACCATCAATATACGCTAAAGGAACAAAGCCCATGCAAAAATACTCAAATTACATCAAAAATCCCGAAATTTGCCAAACCCGACCACCGGGCCCACGTCTCGAAATTTGATAAAAAAAAAATCACAAAACTAGAATCCTTACACTCTCACGAGTCCATACATACTAAATATATCAAAATCCGACGACAAATGACCCCTCAAATCCTTAAATCAAAGTCTCAGTTTCCAAGCCCTAACCCCTCAAATTATACCATTAAAGTCCCACTAATTCCATGCTTAATCAATCAAATACCAACATAGAATCGATTTTTAGGTCCAAGAAACTTACCTCCACGAAAATCCCTTGAAGTCCCTCTTCAGTTTGCTCCCAAAAGCCTCAACCCGTATGAAAATATGATGAAAAAGGCCTAAAAATCACGAAGGCAAGTATTTATATGCTCTGCCCAGGGGTTCCGCACCTGCAGTCACTTGCTCGCACCTGCGGACTCGCACCTCCGTTCCCAGGTGCGCATCTGCAATTTCCACTTAAGCTCCCATTTTCTGCATCTGCGGTTTACCATTCGCACATGCGGGCTAGCAGGTGCGGTCCTTCTTTCGCATCTGCGGAAGCTGCCCAAGCCTCCATTTTATGTTCCTGCGGCACATTCTCCTCACCTGCGCCCATCGCACCTGCGGATCCCCGTCCGCAAGTGCGGCCACACCAGAAAAATCACCAGCAACCTTTATTCTGCATAATCCAAATCCAAACCTTCCGATGACCATCCAAAATCACCCCGAGCCCCTCGGGGCCTCACCCAAATATACCGACACATCATATATCATCACAAAACTTATTCAAACCCCCGTTACACTCAAAAATATCATCAAAACACCAAATAAGTCCAAAATTCAAGCCACGGGATTCCTAAACTTTCGAAATTCGCCAATGATGCCGAAACCAACCAAAACACGTCCGAATGACCTGAAAATTTGCACACAGATCCAAAATGACACTATGGACCTGTCCCAACTTCCGGAATTCCATTCCGACCCTGATAGCTAATTTTCCACTGCCAACCGGAAAGCGCCAAAAACTCGATTTCGCCTATTCCAGCCTAATTCTACTCCGGACCTCCAAAAAACATTCCAAACACACTACTAAGTCCCAAACCACCTAATGAAGTTATCTGAGCCATAAAAACCACATTCCGAGAACATATACCTATAAGTCAACTTTTGATTGACTTTTCCAACTATTGAACCAAGTGAAGAGACTAAGTGTCTCATTTCTCTCCAAAAATTGGTCCGAACCCGAGCCAACCCACCTAACACAACATAATGAAGCTGAACCACATATAATGAAGCAGAAACGGGGAAAACGGGGCTAGAAATCTCGGAACAACCGATCGGGTCGTTACAGAATCACACTTGTCCTCGATGACCTCCGCTCCAAGCCTTTAGATAATTCGAGACCTGCAATCATGGACTCATAGTCGGCCTCATTATTAGTCAATTTTGTAGGTCTGATAGATTGTCTAACTACGTTAACTGTGGGTGGCTTTAGCACGATGCCTATTCTGGACCTTTTTGTGTTCGAAGAATCGTCCGTAAAGAGGGTCTAGATTCCCGAGGATGTACCCAATTTTACTAACAGTTCTCTTTCAACCTCGGGTACGAGGGCTGGCATGAAGTCAGCCACAAAGTCTGCCAAGATATGAGACTTGATGGCCATTCAAGGTCGATATTAAATATCGTACCCCTGATTTCTACGGCCTATTTGGATAACCGACCCGAAAGTTCGGGCTTATGCAAAATATTTCGAAGTGGATAAGTTATTACAACACATATGGGATGAAATTGAAAGTATGGTTTTAGTTTCCTAGAAGCGCTTATCAAAGCGAGTGCCAACTTCTCTAAATGGGGATACCTACTTTCAGCCTCGCCTAATATCCGACTAACATAATAGATACGGAATTGCGTACCTTGTTCTTCTCGGACCAAGACTCCACTTACCATTATCTTCGATACTGCTAAATACAGATTAAGCTGCTCGTTTGCTTTTGGCGTGTGAAGCAGTGTTGGGCTCGATAAGTACCGTTTTAGCTCCTCCAAGGCATGTTGGCATTCCGGGATCCATGTGAAGTTATTCTTCTTCTTCCGTAACAAAAATAATCATTGACTCTTATCTGAGGATCTAAAAATGAATCGGCCCGGGGAGACTATGCACCCCGTTAGCCTCTGCACAGCCTTTACGTTATCTATTACCGTGATGTCCTCGATAGTTTTGATTTTATCGGGGTTGATCTCGATTCCTCGGTTAGATACCATGAAGCATAGAAACTTGCCTAAGCCGACCACGAATGCAGATTTTTCTAGGTTGAGCTTCATGTTTTATCTTTACAATATACAGAAAGTTTCCTGCAAATGCTTCAAATGGTCCTCTGCTTGTAGAGACTTAACTAACATATCATCAATATAAACTTCCATTGCATTTCCTACTTGTTCTTCGAACATTCGATTTACTAGGCGTTGATAAGTTTCACCAACATTTTTTAATCCGAATGGCATTACATTATAATAGTAGGTGTCGTACTTAGTGATAAACGGGGTATTTTCTTGATCTTCCAGGTTCCTCTATATTTGGTTGTACTAGGAATAGGCATCAAGAAAAATGAGAATCTCGTGGTCAGTCGTGGCATCGATCATACGATCTATATTAGGCAAAGGAAAAGAATCATTGGGACATGCTTTATTCAGGTCTTTGTAATCTACACACATTCTAAGTTTGTTTCCCTTCTTAGGGACTACCACTACGTTCGCAAACCATTAGGGATACTTTACCTCCCGAATAGATCCTATTTTAAGAAGTTTGGTTACCTCGTCTTTGATGAAAGAATGTTTGACCTTGGACTGGGGTCTTCTTTTTTGCTTTACCGGATGGAACTTCGGATTCATGCTTAACTTATGTGTGGTGATTTCCGATGGAATACTGTCATATTTAGATGGGACCAAGAAAAACAATTCATGTTAGTTTTAAGGAATTGAATAAATTTTCCCCTGAGCTCGGGAGCTAGCCTCGTGCCAAGGTATACCTTTCGCTTGGATTGATGTTCGATCAATGTGATATGTTCCAGCTCTTTGACCGTTAAATTGGTGGCGTCGGAATCATCAGGTTCTATGAAGGATCGAGGGACCCCATAGTCATCATCCTCGTCAGTCCCCTGTTTCTCTGATTGGGTCGAGGCCGGTGTTTGTGGTTGCTATTTGGCCTCTTGTTTTTCCCTTTGAAACCGACCCTTTTTTTTATGGGAGTGCCGATATTGGTATCACTTTTTCGACTACAAATATTTCCTTGGCGGCAAGTTTCTCCCCGTAGACCATTTTGACTCCCTTTGATGACGGGAACTTCAGAACCTGGTGACGGGTCGAGGGTACTTCCCTCATGTTACGGATCCATGGCCTTCCGAACAGGGCGTCATACCTCATGTCGCCCTCGATCACATGGAACTTCATTTCTTGGATGGTCTCTGCCACGTTTGCAGGAAAAGTTATTTCGCCTTTGTTGGTTTCGCATACCATGTTGAAGCCGTTAAGTACTCGGGCCACGGGCACAACTTGATCCCGTAGGCCGAGCTGTTCAACGACCCTCAATCGAATGATGTTGGCCGAGCTAGCTGGATAAATCAAAACATGTTTAACTTGAGTTTTATTCATAAGAAAAGATATTACGAGTGCATCGTTATGGGGTTGTAAGATCCCCTCTGCATCCTTGTCATTGAAAGACAAGGTCCCTTTCGGTACATAATCCCGAGTCTGCTTTTCCCTTGTGATCGACACCTTGGTGCGCTTAAATACGGGTCCTTGAGGAATATCGACCCCTCCAAATATCATGTGGATTACGTTTTCTGCCTCCTCTTTCTTGTTCTATCTGTTTGAATATATGTTCCTTAAGTGGTTCTTAGCCTGATCGCTAAAGAATTCTTGAAGGTGCCCCTTGTTGAACAACCGGGCTACCTCCTCCCTTAGCTGTCTGCAATCTTCTGTCCTATGGCCATGGGTTCCATGATACTTTCACCTTTGATTAGTATTTCTCTATGCCGGATCAGACTGCAAAGGTCGAGGCCACCTAATGTCTTTGATGCACCCGATGACTGATACTATAGCTGACACATCAATGTTGAAGTTGTATTCTCATAGTCGTGGTGCTTCTTTGGGCTTGACATTCTTGTTGAAACCACTCTTACTCATTAGCCCTCGAGATATCTAACCTCAATCATTTCTTCTATCACCTCGAATGGGGTAACATCCAGGCCCGTTATTTCTCCGATCTTCATTGTTTGGCTGGTAACGATCTCTGTTTGACCGTGGTTCCCGTTCAATATACCTTTTAACTTTGTCGAGGTTCCTGATAGGATAAACGGACCTAGAAGGAATTCCCAACTAGTCTTCTTCGACCTTAATCTTTGACTGATATCGATTATGAACATCAGCCTAGGTGATAGTTGGATATTCGATCAAGTTCTGCTTTAACTGTTGTGAGGCCACCGAGCTTCATACGTTTAATCCTTGAGTGAAGGCCTGAGCGGCCTAATCATCGGAAACCAGAGGTAGATCCATGCATTCTATCTGGAATTGAGACACAAACTGTCTGAGCATCTCGTTATCTTTTTGCTTTACCTTAAAGAGGTCTAACTTCCTAGCCTCGACTTTATGGCCCAGGCGTATGCTTTAACTTAGGAAGTTGCGAGCATGACAAAAGAATCAATAGAGTTGGGTGGTAAATTATGGTACCATATCATCTCTCCCTTTGATAGGGTCTCCCCAAATTTCTTCAATAATATGGACTCTATCTCATCGTCCTCCAGATTGTTTCCCTTAATTGCACATGTGTAAGAAGTGACATGCTCGTTGGGGTCGGCCGTTCCATTATACTTGGGAATTTATGGCATGCAGAACTTCTTGGGAATTGGTGTAGGAGCCACACACAGGGGGAGGGCTTTGCATGAACTTCTTTGAATCCAAACCCTTCAAAATCGATGGTGCCCTCGGAATTTGATCAACCCTAGAATTATAGGTTTCCACCTTCTTGTCATTTGCTTCAGTCTTCTTCTCCCCCAATTCAACTCGCTTTGTTAGCTCCTCGAGCATCTTTATGATAGCAGGGTCGGTCCATGGTTCATTTCCGCTTGATCTTCTTGACATCGATTCGGACCTATGAACAACTTCTTGTGATGGCTCGGGCTCGACCCTTCTTGGTGTATGGTTCTGATTTTGGAGTTGTGCTACTGCATCTTGTTGAGCCTACAACATTTTAAATATCACTCGAAGGCTGATCTTGCCTTCTTCACCGCCCTGTGCGTTCTGACCGGTTGATCGAACATCTCCGCGGATGCTATTCTCGGGGTTGACGGCCAGATTTGCATTAATGGAAACATGGGAACTGACATTGATTGGGTCTACGACCGGGACTCCATCGAGGTCAACTTGAGGTACTTCATTCCCTGAGGCGGCTACATTTTCGTTCTCGCCGTGAAAACCAAGGCCATTGTCTATGTGTGGGTGCTGCTTGAGATCTAGACATTATGATCCTGGAATCAAAGATACTCACAAGAACAAGTATAAAATAGTGTGTTACGAAAGTTAGTACTAGGCAATCACAATTATCCTTAGCCCCACGGTGGGCGCCAAACTGTTTACCCTAAGAAAGGAGAACAATTGAATTTATTAGTGGTTTTCAGGACACGTGATTTCACTTGGCACCAACTGAGGAAATACATAAATTGATATTGAAAATTGACTGTAAAGAAAAATAAATCAAACTAAATGAGATGTGTAGTTTTGGCCCTCGATCTAGGTCGGCCTTGAACCAAGCGAATATTCTATTGGAAAATGTGAACAGAGCAACAGAGTATTGAAAGCTAAAGAGAAATGTAGTATATTGCTTTGTGTTGCGTGAATATGATGCCTTTTAAAAATGATCAGACCCCCTTTATATAGTAGGTGAGTCCTAACCTTTTATACAATTCTAACTATATTAAGAAATACGATGATTAGCTAATTAATCAACCTCTTCTTGATACGTGCCGAGATTTTCGCCTTGATCCTCGCCCGATTGCGGATATTTTGTCTTTCTGTTATTTGGCTCCGTAATCTTCCCTCGATCTTGCTCGAACTCTATCCTTCTTGGTTTTAATTTTGGCCGACCTCGATCGGTCTCTAGGTCACGAGCTCGGCAATCTAACTTTACACCGCGCCCCGATATAACATGGGGTCGAACCTTGGCCTACCTCGTTCCAGGACAAGCCCGATTTTGACTGTATACATCTTCCAAGGACTTCCCTAGAAAATTCATAGGGTTCTAGGGTCTTCCTAGGGAAACCTCCATTTTCTCGAGAACTTCCTACAAGTTCTAGCCTCTTTCCTATGTAAGCTTTCCATATGGAAAAAAGATACACCTACATGGTAGGATGATGTGGGGGGTCATGACACTTTCCCCCACCCAATTTTGTGTCGCCCTCAGCACAAAGTATCAACACGTACGTGCTCACCTCGCCTTGGCATCGCCGGAGATCTTTGTCCATTAGCCATGATGTTTTATAGAGCGGTTCACCTCCTATGTCATAAGGTACTGGTCACTTTTATTCTTGCACCGTATGTACTTTGGACGGATAGCAATGATGGACTCGATCCTCCACCCATCAGATAAGTTTCCTTGATCTTGGCCTGAATCTCCCCATTACTCGACCAAGTCTAGCAGCTTCTCAAGCATCAGGTCTATGCTTCCACTCCCCATTTGGCTGCCCTCCGTGGTCCCAGCCTTACTAAAAAACTTGACCCATCTTCTTGGTGCATCGTCTAAGTGCGATAATGTTCCATCACTTTGTAACTCGTCATCCTTTTCAACTATGTTCGCCCTACTTTCTCTCTGCCATAATGCTCCATTTGCATGGCGCTAAGATAGGCTTTGGAATCCCCTACTTTCGGCTTAAATTCCAAGCGCATCCCACCAATGCCGGTAGTCCTTCCTATGTCAGACTTTTGTGCCTGAGTAAAGTTCCTGATCATTGTTGCAAGCTTCCCAACCCTAAGCATTCACTTGCCCGATGTGATCCTTTACAGAAGTAGCACCCTCCCTTAGGTACGTACTCGCTACCGTTTTTTGGCCCCTTGTCGTTTCTCTTGGACCCCTGTCCGTTATGGGATGGCCCCTTGCTATTTCCCTTGTATACCTCAACTATGCCTTTGTCGTTGTCCTTGTTATGATCTCTCCCAGCCCTCTCGTCATTGCCTTCTTTAGACTTGGAAGGATCCATCTTGAAGTAAATGTGCGACTCGGCTACCGCTAGGACCTAGTCCCCATTGGATAGTTAATGTCTTCTTAACTCTTGCTTTTCCAAATTTTGTAACCCATCCATGAAGTATAAAAGGGAATCCTCCTAAGACAGTCGGGATTTGGAGCATCAAGGTAGTGAACTGGCGCACATACTCCCGAATTGTGGCCGTCTGTCGGAGTCCCCTTAGCTTCTGCCTAGCCTCATATACTATTCACCGGGTAGAATTGCTTCTTCAAATCCTTGTTGATTTGCTCCCATGTCTCAATCCTGCATAGCCCTTCCTCCAAGCTGGCACACTTTTGACGCCACCATAACGCGGGAATCTCTGTTAGGTACAATAGATCGGTGTTAATCTTAGCCTCACTGTCCCTCACTTTGACGTGCCTGAAGTAGTTCTCTAAGTGCCAAAGGAAGTTTTCCACTTTTTGTGCATCACAAACACCTTTGAACACCGAGGGTTTGGGAGACTCGATCTTGGCCTCCCTCGTCACGACAACATTGTTGGCTGCCTCGGTCACGCCAGCATCGACATGCTTCTCGAGTGAATCTATCTTTGCCTTCATAGCATCGATAGTACTCAAATCCTCCATGAGTCTGCACTCTAAGGCAGTTATGGTTTGCCTTAGTTCCATCTCGATCTGTTTATGCCCCTCCAAGCCATTTCAGATACTCTCAATCTCCTCAAGAGTGTCCTTCAAGAACGCCAATGGTGCCTTCCACCTTCTCCAAACATTGACCAAAGATCTCCACGATGTCCATCCCCGCCTTCACCTTCATCAACCACCCTTTACCGAGCGAGATGTCCTCCGGCAGGACCTCATCCTCGCTTGCCTCAGTGGTTGATGGTTCTTGGTATGTAAGCCCTTCGTTTGACACAACCTCGGGCGGCAACTCTTGGCTCTTGTTTGTGAAATTCCTCTTTTTGTTACGGTCCTTATTGCCAATAACATTCTGGGTGACGTTGGATTGGGTGTTAGTAGCACTAACTTCTCTGTTGTTAGGAATTCCCTTAGATGCAACCTTTGCTCTGATACCACGTTGTTACGTCCTTAGTCCTTAAATAATTACATGTGCGACACTAGATAACGTACTCACGATCTTGCTATGCCAAGTCAGCCTAAATTACTACACTCAAGATCGCTAAGGGAATGTTAGATAAGAAAGACGAGAAATTTTCCAAATGAAATTTTTTATCATAGTGATCTTGATTGTTTTGCTTGATGAATTTACAAATGAATGGCCCCTTTATATACTAGTCTCATAGGGGCTAGTGTGTATATATTAATTGTTACCAAGTCCCTTATTATTTACAAGTACGACCCCTCTCTAGAATTCTTTACAGAGCTAGAATATTCCAAGGACTTTCTTCGCAAATCCATATGGTTCTAGGATCATCCCGGGGGAAACCTCTATTTTCTCTAGAACTTCTTACAATTTCTAGCCTCTTTCCTATGTAAGCTTTCGATATGGCAAAACTTCAAATTCTTTTCAAGTAAAATGCATGCTCAAACACAATTTCAACTTTCAAATATTCTTTTTCATCTCATCTTTAAAAACTCATTTTTTTCAAGTTTCAACCAAATCTATGTCTAAATACTAGCTTTATATAACTGAAAGTTCATTTCATATAAAATAAACATTCAAATTAATATTATTCTATTTGAAGTACAATGTTGATGTTTTATAGTGAAAAGAAAACACTATATAATCGATGTCGAAATAATATATATATATATATATATATATATATATATATATATATATATATATATATATATATATATATATATATATATATATATATATATNACACAGATTTATATGCTTTTGCGATTACCAGATATAAATAGTTTTGACCGCGGGCTAAATATGATCTTTGACTTTTATAGTTAAAAGTAGTTATAACCAAACACAAGTATTTGTAAATACTAAAATTCAGTATTTACAAATGATAAAATAGTATTTATGTTTGTTTGTCAAGCTAGCATGTTACTTCAACTTCAAACATGAAATATGGTATCTATATATCTATATTATATTAAAAGGAGGGTAGTATGCATTGTGGTTAAGCCAAGTGGCAAACTAAAATGAAGTCACTTGGCAATTTTAGGACACCATTAATAATTAAAAATTATAAATAAAAACATAATTAATGGAAGTAGTTTAATAAATCTTATACATAATCTAAATAGATATCAGACAAATCTAATCTATATATCTATATTTATATGTATATTTGTATCTATATCTATATATTGATTCACTCATAGATTTTCTTCTATATTAGTTAGAAATATGGAGGTAAAAAATTAATTAAAAAATTATAGTAGAAAAAATAAAATAATAGAAAGACGTAAATTGAGATAACCTATTACTATTTATACTTTGGAGTAAGTTAAAATATAAAATAAAACTATAATTTACTTAAGATATTAAAGATTTATTGAGTTTAAACACTAAATAAATTCAAGCATCAAAATAAGAACTTACATAAAATAAGAAAATTATTTATAAGGTAAGAAAAAAATTAAATAATCAGTACCAAATATTTTAATAACAAGAATAATAAAGTCATATTAATATTGATAAATCGGGAAAACAAATATTATATACAAATATTACTATAACATTTAGATATTTGTTTTGAAACAATTAAGAAAATATTTTTCTATGATTAATATTCGAATTAAATACATTTAGTTTAAGTTTGAAAGCATAACTTAATTTTTGAAAATGCGGTCCAATTTAAAAAATAGAATAATAAATATTATTTGAATTTGAGGAGATATATATATATATATATATATATATATATATATATTGTCACGACCCAAATTTCCCTCTGTTGGGTATGTAATGACACCTAGTCTTAGGGACTAGGTAAGCCTAACATTTCCACTGAACAACAACAATAATAAAGGAATTATAACAGTCTCGATATAGACATCTTGACAGAGTTTACAATTTCCCAAAACCCGCTAAATACAAGTCATAAGCTCTACGAAATCTTTCTATCAAATCTAAATACAATTGAGTCTCCTCAGTAATGATCTGCGCAGCTACTAACAACAACAACCTGGACTTGCACACAAAAATGTGCAGAAGTGTAGTATGAGCACACCACAATGGTGCCCAGTAAGTATCAAGACTAACCTCGGTGATGTAGTGACGAGGACTAGTCAAGACACCACTAGTCTAATAAGTAAAAAGACATAAATGTAAAAATGACCGAAGCATAATATCTATCTAAAGTTTTTCGATATTTAATGGTACGATCGAATAATGTGGAAGAAAATTCAATAATTGCAATCAACGGACAGCATAATAGAAATACGCAAAGAGAATGGAAAGAAAGAAATCCAAATGTCGGGAATCACAACCCAATAAAACACTAGCAACTCAGCACTGCATCAATTTATTCATGTTAGGCCTTAGCCAATAAACTCAATAAAGTTGGTCAAACCTTCGAGTGAAAACCTTTAAATCGTGAGTTTGTTTCGAAAGCTTTAAAGATATAATCATTTCGAAATAGAGAAATTTCATCTTTGAAACATACTTTCTCTGAATGTATATTTATATATTTTTATAAAGAGAAATCTTTAAAACATAGTCGGTGTTCAAATATACTTTCCAAATACTGCTCTTTCAAATATCATCAAAATACGTGATGTTCAAATATACTTTTCCAAATACTGCTCTTTCAAATATCATCAAAATACGTGATGTTCAAATATAATTTCTCAAATACTGCTCTTTCAAATATCATCCGAATATGTGATGTTCAAATATACTTTCCCAAAATTTTCAAATATCATTTTTTTTTTCTGCAAGACAAATACTTTATACTTTCGAAATAGAAGTCCTTTAGACATAACTTTTCCTGGAGATAATTGCTTTTCAGTTATACTTTTCAATATGTATATATATATATATATATATATATATATATATATATATATATATATATATATATATATATATATCTNTGGATCGAAAGATATATATATATATATATATATATCTTTCGATCCAAATCTCCTCAATGATAAAACCACCGGAACTCGGTCTGCAACTCAGGATTTGTCATGCAATGCAATACAGGGGGAAAGCTCCCGGAATCTCGTCCGTAGTCCCAATTTAAATATGTGATGTAGTACAGGGGGAAATCTCTCGGATCTCGGTCCGTAGTCCAATCTAAATATACAATGCAGTACAGGGGGAAAGCTTCCGGATCTCGGTCCGTAGTCCTAATTTAAATATACAATGGAGTACAGGGGGAAGCTCCCGGATCTCTATCACGACCCAAATCCCAATTTAGGTCGCGATGGCGCCCAACTTCGATGTCAGGCAAGCCAACCTTAATTTACTAGTGATCCCTTTTTGATTTATAAAACGATTCACCATCCTTAACAGATTTTTCTTTCAAATGCATAAATTCGAAGTAAATTAGTGACTTAGACAACCAAAAGTGAGCAATTATAATAATCACCACCATCATTACAACCCAAAAGAATAGAATATCCACTACGTAGGCATGCCAGGAATTGGCGTCACAGGTCTACGGGCATCTAATAGAAACTAATATCCAAAAGAAAGTACAAGTTTGCCCTACTGTCTGAAGAAATAATATAGACATAATAAAAGAAAAGAGGAACTCCAAGGTGCTGCTAGAGATAAGCGTCAAGGAAAGCATTTCACCGAGAAGTCCACGCCCACTATACATCAGGGACGAGCGCTGGATGAATACCCAGATGCACCTGCCTCAGAGCATGTACAATTAAGTGCAGAAGCGTAGCATGAGTACATAAACAAATATGTACCCAGTGAGTATCCCGTCTAATCTCAAAGAAGTAGTGATGAGAGGTAAACATGATACTTACTAGGGTCAAATTTTAAATAACATAATTGAATAAGGGCTAGGCAGGTATAACAGTCGTAGTAATCACAAAGACATTATATCAAGTATAATTGTAATTACCTTTGCATGTCAGTTTCACTAGCATATAATGTACTAAATTCCCTTTTCACATGAAACAGTTTATACAATTACAACAAAACTCTCAGTAAGTTATATAGCACATAGAATGCCGAAAGAGAACGGCCGAAGCGTCGCGAGAATAAATGTGCACTGCTGAGGGTCGAACGGCTCGAACCATAGATGTATCTATTACCCCTCTCGCGAATCGAACATGTGACACGGTTGACATAATAGTAGGTCTATTCCGCTCACGAATCATACATGTGACGTGGGTGCCGCATACATACATACAATTATCAATATTTAGGGAGTTAACAGAGATTATACTTTAAAGCAAGAACTTAAGCAATATGATATGGAACCTAACTTCCTAATATTCTAATGCCAATTCAAGGATAATAAGCAACTCAAAATGCATTTAGGAACACATGTAAGGCACATATAAGCATGCTTGTGAGTCCTAGAACTACCCAACATTACAAATTAGTAGCTACGCACGGACTCTCGTCACTTCGTGCATGTGTATCCCCCGCAAATAAGGACATGAAATTATTTATAATCACCTATGGAGACAATTCCCTCTTACAAGGTCAGAAAGGAGACTCACCTTGTGTCGAACCTACTCTCCGGGTCAAGAACGCGCCCGAAACTCCAAACTCGTCACCCAAGGACTCGAAAGTAGCCAAATGCTAAAATACATCAATTTATGCTCAAAAGTATGGAATTTTCCTATTTAGTTAACCAATTTAGCCTACTTTGCAATATCTCAAAATACACCCCCGGGCCCACGTGCTTGGATTTCGGAAATTTTCGAAGCAAACACTTACCCATAACCTAAGGATCGTTAATATATAGTTTTTGTATGACTCCATGGAAAATTTCTTGGTAATTCTCCCATTTTTCATAAAACCTAGGTTTTTACTCTAACCAATGATTTTTCACTAATTAGTGTGTTAATATACGTAAAAATTCAAGTATTCAACTTAAATTATAATGGGAATCACTTACCTCTCAGTTGCTAGGTGAAATCTATTCTTTGAAAGCTCCCAAAATCGCCACAAGTGAAGAAAAATGGGACTAAGTCCCGTTTAAATCTAACACTGCCCAGCTACCCCTTGTGTGCGATCGCAGTTGGGTCAGTGCAATCGCACAAGTCAACGGCCAGGACCCCTGAAAAGTCTACTGTGCGATCACACAAGGAGACTTGTGATCGTGGAGAGTAATTGGGCCAGGCCAGTGTGACTGCGGGGGACGGAGTGCGAACGCAGAGAAAAAAACTGGGCCAGGCCATAAATCACCTCTGTGCAAACGCAGACAAGCCCATGCGATCGCACAGGGCATTTTCCCACACCCTACCAACTCCTTCTATGCAATCCCCTCATTGCACCTGCGATCACACTGAAGGAAACCAGTCAGTGAAAATCTGGTTTTTTGAATTTAACTCTGAGGGGTCCGAAACTCACCTGAGCCCCTCGGGACCCCATCCAAAGGCACTGGCAGGTCTGTATTCATGATACGGACTCGCTCGAATTTCTATAACGTGAAAAACAACAACGAAACTAAGAATTCGACCCCAAAACCAAATTGAATCAAACTTTGAACTTAAAGTTCTAGAATTCGCCTTCAATGCGCCGAACCGACCTATACTAGTCGGAATGACACCAAATTTTGCAAGCAAGTCATAAATGACATAACAGAACTATTCCCAGTATCAAAATTCTGTTCGGACCTCGATAACACAAAAACACGTTCCAAACCAAATTTCAAACTTAAGGAAACTCTAATTTCGATATCGGGCGCCGAAACGCCCCCGGTTCATCCAAAACCCGTTTCGAACATACGCCCAAGTCCGAAATCATCATACGAAGCTACCGGAACTGTCAAAGTCAATTCCGAGGTCGTTTACTCAAAATGTTGACCGAAGTCAAACTTAGTCTTAAAGGCCAACCTTAAGAAACCAAGTGTTCCTATACCACTCTAAACGCTTCCGAATCCCGAACCACCTGTCCCCGCAAGTCATAAATCATAATAAGCCGCTACGGGAAGTCTCATTTAGGGGAACAGGGTCCTGATACGCAAAACGACCGGTTGGGTCATTACATTCTCCACCTCTTAAACAAACGTTCTTCCTCGAACGGGTCTAGATTCATACCTGAAGTGCCGAATAGATGTGGATATCTGCTCTGCATGTCCTCCTCGGACTCCCAGGTCTCCTCCTCGACTAGTTGGCCCTTCCACCGGACCTTTACAGCAGAAACTCTCTTGGATCTCATCTGGCAATCCTGCCTGTCAATAATAGTAACTAGCTCCTCCTCATAGCCCAACTTCTCATCCAACTGAATAGTGCTGAAATCAACCACGTGAGATAAGTCGGTGTGGTACCTCCGGAGCATGGATACGTGAAAGACCGGATGAACTCCTGATAAACTGGGAGGTAAAGCAAGCTCATAAGCAACCCCTCCAACTCGCCTCAATACTTCGAAAGGACCTATAAACCTCGGGCTCAACTTGCCCTTCTTCCCGAACCTCATAATACCCTTCATCGGCGAGACTTTCAACAGAACCTTATCTCTCTCCATAAATGATACATCGCGTGCCTTCTGATCCGCGTAACTCTTTTGTCTGGAATGTGTCGTGCGGAGCCTCTCCTGAATCAACTTCACTTTCTCCAAAGCATCTCTCACCAGGTCGGTGCCATATAACTTAGCCTCGCCAAGCTCAAACCACCCAATAGGAGAACGACATCGCCGACCATATAAATCCTCAAATGGTGCCATCTCAATGTTGGACTGATAATTATTATTGTAAGCAAACTCGGCCAAAGGCAAGAACTGGTCCCACTAACCTCCGAAGTCAATCACACATGCCTTGAGCATGTCCTCCAATATCTGAAATGTACGCTCCGACTGAACATCAGTCTGAGGGTGAAATGCTGTGCTGAGATCTATCTGGGTACCCATCTCATTATGCAATGCTCTCCAAAAGTGAGAGGTGAACTGAGGACCTCGATCTGATATAATGGACACCAGCACACCGTGCAACCGGACTATCTCCCGAATTTAGACCTGGGCCAACCTCTCAGAAGTATATGTAGTAGCTACTGGAATGAAATGCGCCGACTTGGTCAACCTATCCACAATGACCCAAACCGTGTCAACCTTCCGAAAAGTTCGAAAAAACCCAACCACGAAGTCCATAGGGATGTGCTCCCACTTCCACTCAGGAATGGGCATCTGCTGAAGTAGGCCTCCCGGCCTCTGGTGCTCACACTTAACCTTCTGGAAATTAAGACACCTAGCCACATACTCCAAAATTTCCTTCTTCATCCGCCTCCACTAGAAATGTCAAGTCACGGTACATCTTTGTAGAACCAGGATGAACAGAATACCGAGAACTGTGTGCCTCCTCTAGAATCCTCTCCCTCAGGCCATCAACATTAGGAACACATAAACGGACCTGAAGTATCATAACACCATCCTCCCCAATAGTAACGTCCTTGGTACCACCCTGAACTAATGTCTCCCGAAGCTATGCCAAGCACGGATCATCAAACTGTCGAGCCTTAATTTCACCCAATAACAAAGACTGAGCAACCACATGTGCTAGAACTCGATGAGGCTCTGAAAGGTCTAACCTCACCAGACGATTAGCCAAGGACTGAATGTCCAAGGCTAGAGGTCTCTCCTCTGCTGCAATATAAGCCAAGCTACCCATACTCTCCGCCTTCCTGCTCAAAGCATCTGCTACCACATTCCACCTTGCCCGGATGATAAAGAATGGTGATGTTATAATCCTTCAGCAACTCAAGCCACCTACGCTGCCTCAAATTAAGATCCCTCTGTTTGAACAAGTGCTGTAAGCTGCGGTGATCCGTATAAACCTCATAGGACACCATACAAATAGTGCCTCCAAATCTTAAGAGCATGAACAATCTCCGCCAACTCCAAATAGTGCACAAGATAATTCTTCTCATGAACCTTTAGCTGGCGTGAAGCATAAGCAATAACTCACCCTTCCTGCATCAACACACACCCCAAGCCAACGCGTGAAGCGTCGCAATATATTGTATACATCCCAGAACCGGAAGGCAATACAAGGACCGGTGCTAAGGTCAATGCTGTCTTGAGCTTCTGAAAGCTCACCTCACACTCGTCGGACCATCGGAACGGGTCATTCTTCTGAGTCAATCTAGTCATTGGAGCTGCAATAGAAGAGAAACCCTCCACAAATCGGCAATAATAGCCTGCTAGGCCCAAAAAGCTCCTGATCTTTGTAGCTGAAGTAGGACGCGACCAACTCTGAACTGCCTCGATATTTTGAGGATCAAGCTTAATACCCTCTCTGGATACCACATGCCCCAAAAATGCCACGGAATCCAACCAAAACTCACACTTGGAGAACTTAGCATATAGCTTCTGTTCTCGCAAGGTCTGGAGCACAACTTTCAAATGCTGCTTGTTCTCCCCTAGGCTACGTGAGTAAATAAAAATGTCATCAATGACAAAGGAATCAATATACGTCTTGAACACCCTATTCATCAAGTCCATGAATGTTGCTGGGGCGTTAGTCAAGCCAAAAGACATCACCAGGAACTCATAATGGCCATATCTCGTACCAAAAGCAGTCTTCAGAACATCTGAAGCCCGAACCCTCAACTGATGATACCCTGATCGCAAATCAATCTTAGAAAACACACGAGCACCCTGCAACTGGTCAAACAAATCATCGATGCGCAGCAAGGAATACTTGTTCTTAATGGTAACCTTGTTCAACTGGCAGTAATCAATACACATCCTCATAGACCCATCCTTATTTTTCACAAATAAAACGGGAGCACCCCACGGCGATACACTCGGTCTGATGAAACCCTTAGCTAACAACTCCTCAAGCTGCTCCTTCAACTCCTTCAACTCTTTCACAGCCATACGGTACGGAGGAATAGATATAGGCTGGATGTCTGGAGCCAAATCAATGCAGAAATCAATATCACGGTCTGGAGGCATGCCAGCAAGATCCGAAGGAAAAACATCTGCAAACTCTCGAACTACTGGCACTGAATCAATCGTCGGAGACTCGGCGGTGGTGTCCCTTCTCGACCATCTGTCGAGCCTTCAAGAATGAAATAACACGGCTGGATGCACTAACTGAAGAACCCCTTCACTCCATCCTAGGCGACTCGGGCATGGCTAAAGTAACTGTCTTGGAATGGAAATCAACCACGGCATGATAAGGAGATAGCCAATCCATGCCTAGAATAACCTCAAAATCAACCATGTCGAGCAATAAAAGGTCGGCTCTGGTCTCGAACCTACAGAAGGTGATCACACAAGACCGATACACCCGGTCTACCACCACAGAATCGCCCATAGGAGGGGACACATATATAGGAGATCCCAAGGACTCGCGATAAACATCCAGAAAAGGAGCAAATAGGGTTGAAACATATGAATAAGTGGATCCTGGATCAAACAATATTGAAGCCTCTCTACCACAAATTGAGGCCACTGCATCTGATCTATCCAGAATAGCATAGAATCTGGTTGGAGTACCGAAAGACTTGGCTCCACCAGAGTGAACAGGAGCTGTCTGACCTCCCCCTGACTTGCCTCCACCTCTAGGACGACCCCTACCGACCTGTCCTCCACCTCTAGGTGGCCGGACTGCTGGTGCTGAACTCATAGGCTGATAACCCTGTTGCACTGTCTTTCCCTGAAACCTGGGACAAGCCCTCCTCACATGGCCCAGATCCCCGTACTCGTAACATCTCATAAGTGACATATCCTGATGTCCAGAAGAAGAAGAATCCTGAATGGTCGAAGAGCGATGTGAACCCTCAGGCATAGTACTGAAATAGGAACTAGAGGATATTTGGAGACTGGAGTAACTAATAGGAGAACTCTGAATAGCTGGAGGACGGTAGGAGCACTCTGGCATGGCACTGAACTGGGGCCTAACTGGGACACCTCGGAGAGGTGGTGGAGGTGCTGAATAAGAAGTCCTGCTGGGTTGACCACCCCCAAAGCGAGCTCTGCTCCTAGCTGGGGCATCCCTGAAATCTCCTGAGAACCTATCCCTTTTATCATGTTGACCCTGCTCCCTGCTCTCTGCTCCTCGACCGATAACTCTCGATCCTACGAGCAATCTCCACTACGAGCTGATAAGGAGTACCCATCTCCACCTCTCGAGCCATGGTGTATCTAATACCTGGATGCAACCATGCTACAAACCTCCTCACTCTCTCAGCGTTGGTGGGTAATATCATAAGTGCATGGCGTGACAGCTTTGAAAATCTAGCCTCATAATTTGTCACGGACATCTGCCCCTGCTCTAACCGCTCAAACTAACCCCGCAGCTCTTCCCTCTCAGATGGTGGAATATATCTGCCTAAGAACATCTGTGTGAACTGCTCCCAAGTCACAGTAGGAGAATCTGCTGGCATGCTGAGAACATAAGACTGCCACCACCTGCGAGCTCTGCCCTCTAACTGGAATGTGGTGAAATCCACTCCATGGGACGCTAGGATCCCCATGTTGAGCAGTCTATCCCTGCACCTATCAGTGAAGTCCTGGGCATCCTAACCTCGCTCACCCCCGAAGACTGGAGGGCGCAATCGAGTCCATATGTCTAACATCTTCTGTTGATTTCCATCTGCAGCTGGTCTGGGCTCTGGAGCTGCTACTACAGGCTGTGTACCACCCATGGGTAGTGTACCTGGGGTATGATATGTTGCAGCTGCCGGTCCTGCGGCCTGAGCAGTAGGGATCTGGGCTCTCTCTCCCGCCTGAGAAGTGGCAGGATCTGCTGGAAATAAACCAACCTGGGACATAGTGTCCATAAATCTCATCATACATCCCATGATTTCCTGGAAGCCTGGCACCTTCATAAAGTCTATTGGTGTAGGATATGCTGGGGGCACCTCATCCTATTCCTCTATAATAGGTTCCTCTAGTGGCAAGACCAGAATAGCTCTCGGACGCCCTTGTCCCTTACCACGGGCTGGCGCCCTCCCTCGGGCTCTACCATCAGGGGTAGCGGCCCTTCCCGGGTCTGGAACATCAGATGCGCGCGTCCTCACCATCTGTGAGAGAATAGGAGAATGAATTTAATAAATCATCGACTGCATCATGTTGTCACGACCAAAAATCCAACAAAGGTCGTGATGGCGCCCAACCCCGGAGTCAGGCAAGCCAACAGTTATTTACTAGTGAGATTTTCCTTATTTAAAATACTAACCCCACATATTCCCAAATTTTTAAGCTTAGATCATTTAAATAAAAACGAAAACATTAACCAACTTCAGTAAATACAGCCAAAATGATCATGATCCAATATATACAGTCCCAAAATAAAGAGTCTACTATGTGCGTGCCAGGAACTAGTGTCACAAGTCAACAGGAGAACTAGTAGAATATACAAAAGATTATACAAATTGTAATGTTGTCTAAGAGAAGTAGACAGAAATGAACAAAAGATAACTCCATAGCACTGCTGAGAATCGCCAAGGGAGGAAGCTCACCGTGGAGTCAGGTCCAGAATATACGTCAAGCTCCGATCGGGTAACCAGAAGCACCAGCCTCAAATCTGTACAATTAAGTACAGAAGTGCAACATGAGTACATAAATATATATGTACCCAGTGAGTATCCCGCCTAACCTCGAAGAGGTAGTGATGAGAGGTCGACATGACACTCACTAAGGTCCAACAGTAAAATTGCAAAACATGATATAACGGAATGCAGTACACATGTGAAACAGTAAGCCGTAGATACCTATCAAATACAGAAATCCAGGAAACTACTAAAAATAAGCAACAATGTACACTTTTCTTTGTCCCCCAAATATCTGTCAAGTCAATAAGGAACCGCCCACAGTGTTCCTTGTCAATGTACACTGTCCTTTATTATTTAAGTTGTTCGATTTCTTATCTTCCGCATTTCTAATTTACAACTGTTCTAGTTTTCCACTGTTATTTCAATTGTCTATAATAATGTTATGAATGCAACAATCGGAATGTTGGTTTGTCTAGCGGGTTCAACGTTAGACGCCATCATGGCCTGAAGGTGGGATTTCGGGCCGTGACAAGTTGGTATCAGAGCACTAGGTTGCGTAGGCCTCACAATTCACGAACAAACTTGGTAGAGTCTGAGGGATCGGTACGGAGACGTTTGTACTTATCCCCCAGAGGCTGCAAAGTTAGGAAATAACTTCACATCTTTTCTTCTCTGTCGTGCGATTTGAGTTCTAAATGCTAACTGATTTTTCTATTCTATTCTCTCGTAGATGGAGAGAACGCGTGCTTCCTTATCTACCGATAAGCAGCCCGATCCTCCTATTGTAGCTCCTACGGGGGGCCGAGGATGAGGCCGAGGCCGTGCTAGTGGCCGAGGCAGAGCCAGGGCTCAGCCAAGAGCAGCAGCCCCTGTAGAGGACCCATAGATAGACTTTGTCGGTGAGGTTCCTGCTCAGAGGTTTCGGTCAGACCAGCTCAGGTCGCAGAGGGTTTCATTGCCACCCCAGTTCTTCAGGATGCTCAGGTCCGCTTAGTGGGCCTTATGGAGACTGTGGCTCAAGTTGGTCTTCTTCCTACTGCACTAGTCGTCTCTCAGGCTGGGGGAAGGGGCCAGAACCCTACTACCCGCACACCAGAGCAGCTAGCTTCTCAAATCCAGACTCCAGCACCTCAGGCAGCTGGAGCAGCTCAGCCGGGTTTTGTGGCACATGTAGTTAAGGGGGCAGCCATGTTTGCCGATGCTTTGTGGAGATTAGATCGATTCACCAAGCTATTTCCTACTACATTTACTGGTGCACCATCAGAGGACCCCCAGGATTACTAGGACAGTTGCTATGAGGTTCTTCGGAACATGGGTATCGTGGAGTCCAATGGAGTTGATTTTGCTACATTTCATTTTTCTAATACCGCCAAGACTTGGTGGAGGGACTACTGCTTGACCAGACCAGCTGGGTCTTCGCCTTTGACTTGGGATCAAGTCTCCGAGTTGTTCTTGGAAAAGTTTATACCAGTTACTCAGAGGGAGGATCTTCAGAGGCAGTTTGAGCGTCTCCAGCAGGGATCTATGACTTTTACACAGTATGAGACCAGGTTCATCAGTCTGGCCCGACATGCAATGATGATACTTCCCACAGATCGAGAGAGGGTGAGGAGGTTTATTGAGGGTCTAGCTCATCCCATTAGACTCCAAATGGCTAGAGATTCAGGTACTGATATTTTGTTCCAGGAGTCGGCCAATGTGGCCAGGCGTATTGAGATGGTCTTCTCTCAGGGCAGTGGTCAGGGGTTTGACAAGAGGCCTCGTCATTTCGGCCGATTCAGTGGTGCCTCATCTGGAGGCAGGGATTCTTTTGACAGAGGTCATCCCGTTGTGCTCCACCAGCTCTTCTCAGTGCACCATCAGTTCTTATCTGTGCACCGCCACTTCAGGGTTTCCAGGGTGGTTATTCTGGTTGACAGGGACAGTTTCAAGGCCATCAGTCTCAGCAGCAGAGGTCTTGTTACTCTTATGGTTTTCCAGGGCACATTTCTAGGTATTTCCCCCGAGCTTCTAGTAGCTCTCAGCATCCAGGTTCCCGTGCTATAATTCCCGCACCAGGTGCGCCCCCACCCCCTCAGCCAGCTAGGAGTAGAGGTTGAGGTGCTAGAGGTGGAGGCCAGTCAGTTAGAGGTGGAGGGCAGGCTATGAGAGGTAGAGGTCAGCCCGCAGTAGGTCGACCCAGAGATGTTCAAGTTGGAGGGGCTCTGCCCCGATGCTATTCTATTCCTGCCAGGCCTGAGGCTGAGGCCTCTGATGCAGTCATTACAGGTATGGTCTCAGTTTGCAGCAGAGATGCTTCGGTTTTATTTGATCTGGGGTCTACATTCTCCTATGTGTCTTATCCTTATCTGATTATGCCCCGTGATTCTCTAAGTTCTCCTCTATATGTATCTACACCGGTGGGTGATTCTATTGTGGTAGATCGAGTCTACCATTCATGCTTAGTGGTTATTGGTGGTCTGGAGACTCACGTAGATCTTTTGCTTCTTGATATGGTTGATTTTGATGTTATTTTGGAGATAGATTGGTTATCTCCCTACCATGCTATTCTGGACTGTCATGCTAAGACTGTGACCTTGGCCTTGCCAGGAGTACCTCGATTGGAGTGGAGAGGGACTCCTAGTCATTTTTCCGGTAGAGTTATTTCATATATGAAGGCTCGTCATATGGTCGAGAAGGGTTGTTTGGCATATTTGGCCTATGTTCGTGATGCTAGTGTTGGGGTTCCTTCTGTGGAGTCTGTGCCCGTGGTTAGTGAGTTTCCAGAGGTATTCCCTGTTGACCTGCCGGGTATGCCACCTGACAGGGATATTGACTTTTGTATTGAGGTGGCCCCGGGCACTCAGCCTATTTCTTCCCCGCTGTATCGTATGGCCCCGCCAGAGTTGAAGGAGTTGAAGGATAAGTTGCAGGATTTTTTGGATAAAGGCTTCATCAGGCCTAGTGTTTCTCCTTGGGGTACCCCAGTGTTGTTTGTTAAGAAGAAAGAAGGCTCAATGAGGATGTGTATTGACTACCGGCAGTTGAACAAGGTTATTGTTAATAATAAGTATCATTTGCCGAGGATTGATGATTTATTCGACCGCTTCAGGGTGCTTTAGTGTTTTCCAAGATTGATTTGAGATCTGGCTACCATCAGCTACGGATTAGGGCATCCGATGTCCCTAAGACCACGGTACCGGTGTTACTTTTTCCCACGGGTTCAGGACCATATATAGTATATTGAAATGCTTCGAGGGTGGGACTTAGTGCAGTGTTGATGCAGGATGGAAAGGTTATAGACTATGCTTCTCGTCAGTTGAAGGTTCATGAGAAGAACTATCCAGTTCATGATTTAGAGTTAGCAGCTATTGTTCATGCGTTGAAGATTTGGAGGCATTATCTGTATGGGGTGCCATGTGAGGTGTTCACGGATCATAAGAATTTGCAGTATTTGTTCAAGTAGAAGGAGTTGAATTTGAGGCAGAGGAGATGGTTAGAGCTATTGAAGGACTATGACATTACCATCTTATATCATCCGGGGAAGGCCAATGTGGTGGCCTATGCTTTGAGCCAGAAGTCAGCCAGTGTGGGTATTCATGCTTATATACCAGTCGGTGAGCAACCGCTCGCTTTGGATGTTCAGGCTTTGGCCAACCGGTTCATGATATTGGAGGTTTATGAGAATGGTAGTGTTTTGGCCTATACTGTGGCCCGTTCTTCATTGCATGATCGTATCCGGGCCAGGTAGTATGATGATCGTCATTTATGTGTTCTTAGAGATACGGTCCGGCACGCAGGTGCCAAGCAGATTACAGTTGATGGTGATGGAGTCTTGAGGATGCAGGGTCGGATTTGTGTACCTGATGTTGATGGCATTCGTGAGTTGATATTGTAGGAGGCCCATAGTTCCCGGTATTCCATTCATCCGAGTGCTGCAAATATGTACCAGGACTTGCGGCAGCATTATTGGTGGCGGAGGATGAAGAAGAATATTATAGCATATGTAGCTCGGTGCTTGAACTTTCAGAAGGTTAAGTACGAGCACCAGAGACCCGGTGGTTTGATGCATTAGATTGAGCTTCCCGAGTGGAAGTGGGAGTGTATTACCATGGATTTCGTAGTTGGGCTCCCACGGACTCAGAGGATGTTTGATGTGGTGTGGGTCATTGTGGATAGGCTGACCAAGTCAACATACTTCATTCCTGTATCAAATTCGATTCTTCGGAGAGGTTGTCAAGGATCTACTTCAGGGAGATTGTTCTCCTGCATGGTGTTCCCGTGTCCATTATTTATGATCGAGGTACTCAGTTTACCTCCCATTTCTGGAGGGTATTTCAGTATGAGTTGGGAACATGGGTTGAGTTGAGCACAGCGTTTCATCCTCAGACGGGCGGACAGTCCGAGCGTACTATTTAGATTTTTGAGGATATGTTGCGAGCATGTGTCATTGACTTTGGAGGTTCATGGGACCAGTTTTTGCCTTTAGCTGAGTTTTCCTACAATAATAGCTATCAGTCGAGCATTTAGATGGCTCCGTATTAGGCGTTGTATGGTAGGCGGTGTCGGTCACCAGTTAAGTGGTTCGAGCCGGGAGAGGCTAGATTTTTGGGTTAAGAGTTAGTCCAGGATACCTTGGATAAAGTGAAGATTATTTAGGATAGACTTTGTACAACTCAGTCCGGGAAGAAGAGTTATGCAGACCGTAGAGTTCATGATTTGGAATTCATGGTTGGTGACCAAGTATTTCTTCGGGTGTCACCCATGAAGGGCGTGATGAGGTTCGGGAAGAAGGGCAAGTTGAGCCCTAGGTACATTGGTCCATTTGAGATTCTGGATAAGGTAGGAGAGGTGGCCTACAGACTTGCTTTGCCACCTAGTTTATCATCTGTGCGTCCGGTGTTTCACATATCTATGCTTCGGAGGTACATTGCTGATCCATCTCAAGTGCTTGACTTCAGCGGTGTCCAGTTGGACAAGGATTTGACTTATGAGGAGGAGCTAGTAGCCTTATTAGCTCGGCAGGTTCGTCAGTTGAGATCGAAGAGTTATCCTTCGCTTCATGTTCAGTGGAGAGGTCAGCCTATTAAGCCAGCTACCTGGAAGTCCGAATCTGATATGCGGAGCCGATATCCCCATCTTTTCCCCAATTCAGGTACCTCTCTATGTTCGTTCGAGGACGAACGTTTGTTTTAGAGGTGGAGATTGTGATGACCCAAAAGGTCATCCCGTGTAATTTTAGCTAAATGTGTGTTCTGAGACCATGAAAGCCTCCTATTATTCAACCTCGATATGCGTGCACAGACCGAGCGCGTAGCCGGGAAGCCGTTATGTGGAAAATTGATAAAATGATGATTTTATAATAATTATTTGAATAAAGTTGACTTTGGTCAACATTTTTGGTAAACGGACCCGGACCCGTGATTTGACGATCCCGGAGGGTCCGGAGAAAAATATGGGACTTGGGCGTATGCCCGGAATCGAATTCCGAGGTCCCAAGTCCGAGAAATGAGTTTTTGAAGAAAATTGTTTTCTAAAAAATATAAAGGTTTTTGAAAATGAGATTTGATGTGAAACACGTGATGTCAGGCCCGTATTACGGTTCTGGAGCCCGGTAGAGGTTCAATATTTTTTAAATGTGTTATCTATGAAATTTGGTAAGAAACGGACTTAGTTTGAAGTGATTCGGATCTAAAATGGAAAATTTAGAAGTTTTGGAAGTTTAAAGGAATTTCATTGATTTTGAAGTTTAACTCGATGTTTATGATGTTATTTTGGTGTTCTGATTACTTAAATAAGTCTGTAGAATGTTTTTGAGGTTGTGTGTATATTTGGTTTGGATTCTCAAGGGCTCGGGTGTGTTTCGGATAGGTGTCGGGGTGTTTTTGAACTTAAAAATCTGGTGTAAAAACTGTTTTATGGTGTCTGGTATTTTGTGCTATGCGAACGCATAGTATTATCCGCGAACGCATAGCACTAGTTGGGAGGGGGTGGAAATTACTCTATGTGAACGCACATAAGGGGGTGCGAACGCATAGGTTTAGAGAGGGCTGGGGGCAGGGCAGTCTTTACTCAGTGCGAACGCACCCGTAGGGATGCGAACGCGGAGTGTAGGTCAGGGGCAACAGTGCGATCGCATAGGTTAGGTCGCGACTGCACTTCCTTAGGGGGAGCTGGGGGCTGGGTAGCATTAGGCTATGCGAAAGCACCGTATAGGTCGCGAACGCAGAGGGTAATAATTGTCAACCTATGCGAACGCATAAGGCAGGCCGCGAATGCATAGGGTATTGTTTTGCCCAGTTATTATTTTTGTCTTAAAACAGAACCATTGCGGGATTTCACTCCATTTTCACAACTTCTCCTTCTTCACACCACCTTGGGCAATTTTTGAAGGGAAACTTCACCATAACTTCATAGGTAAGTAATCTTAGACTCATTTCTTTCCATTTTTATCAACACCCACTAGATTCTAGGCCTAAAAACATGTGATTAAGGGTAGAAAATTGGGGTTTTGGGTAGAGTTAGGGCTTTTTGATTATTTGGGAATTTGACCTCGTTTTATGGTCGGATTTCAAAACCAATCGTATATTCGGGTTCGTGGGTGAATGGGTGATCGGATTTTGGTCCGAACCTCGTGTTTAGACCAAACGGGCCCGGGGTCGATTTTTGGAATTTTGTGAAGAAAGTTGGGAATCGTATATTTAAGCATTGGAATTGAATTGTTAAGCAATTATTGATGTTATTAAGTCAATTATGTCTAGATACTACTAATTTGGAGTCGGGTTCGAAAGGAAAAGCGGTGCTAGAGGCCTGATTTGGATTTCTTGGAGTCGAGCTAAGTGTTTGGCTTAACCTTAGCTTGAGGGAATAGGTGTTGAGTCATATGTTCTACGTGTTATTATCATGTTCAATGTATAGGTTAGGTGACGAATACCTATACATTGTTGTCAAGCATGCCCGTGAGTCATTTCTTATGGTATATGTGCTTTTCTTCGATATTCACTGTGTTGTGGAGTAGATTTCGTTTTGGAGATTATTTTGTTGTTGGAAATAACTGGTTGTGGACACTATTGATTAGTTTTTCAGTTGAGGATCATTTGGTTATGTTGTATATTCAGTGAGATTGGTTATAGTTGTGTCCCTTGCTGGGACGGTGATATTTCTGTTATTGTTCCCTTGCCGGGATGTTGTGATTTATGTTTTGTATTGTGGTTTTTCCTTGCCAAATTATGGTTCTTGATATTGTTTGGGTGAGGAAGATTGTAAAGAACGAAGGATGATGTCGTTTATTTATTTATTGCATTGTGAGGATAAGAGTGTAAAGCACGAAGCTTGATGTCGTGCCATGATTTTTATATTTAAAAGCACGAAGGTTAATACCGTGCCGTTTCATTTATTCATTGCATTGTGAGGATAAGAGTAAAAGCACGAAGGGTGATGCTGCACGCTTGTTTTGGTGAGGATGAGAGTAAAAGCACGAAGGGTGATGTCGTGCACTTGTTTTGGTGAGGATGATAGTAAAAGCACGAACGTAATGTCGTTCACTCGTATTGGTGAGGATGAGAGTAAAGCACGAAGGGTGATGTCGTGCACTTGTCTTCTCTATGTGTTTACTTCTTGTTGCTATCGATGCTACTTAGACATTTGCTTTGTTCTGTGATTTAGTACTTGTTTTCCCCTTGTCCCCAGCATGTTCCCCCCCCCCCCCCCCNTATGTTGTGCAGATTACGATACCGTACCCGGTGGGCAGTGATCGAGGGAGTATTCTTCAGACCACAGGCGACACTGAGGTAGTCATGCAGGCGTCCGCAGGCCTTGGCGTCACCTCATATCTCATTCCTTATCTTTTTGTCTTTTCTTGTATTTCTGAGACAGTTGTATTTTTTATTCAGACTTTGTTTTTAGTATTCTTAGACAGTCCATGGATTGTGATACCAGTTCTGGGGTTGTATTTAAGGAAATTTCGAGATTTATTATTTAAGTTGTTGGATTTCTTATCTTCCGCATTTCTAATTTACAATTGTTCTAGTTTTCCACCGTTATTTCAATTGTCTATAATAATGTTATGAATGCAACAATCGGAACGTTGGTTTGTCTAGAGGGTTCAACGTTAGACGCCATCATGGCCTGAAGGTGGGATTACGGGCCGTGACAAGTTGGTATCAGAGCACTAGGTTGCTTAGGCCTCACAATTCACGAACAAACTTGGTAGAGTCTGAGGGATCGGTACATAGACGTCTGTACTTATCCTCCAGAGGCTGCAAAGTTAGAAATAACTTCACATCTTTTCTTCTTTGTCGTGCAATTTGAGTTCTAAATGTTAACTGACTTTTCTATTTTATTCTCTCGTAGATGGGAAAAATGCGTGCTTCCTCATCTACCGATCAGCAGCCCAATCCTCTAGTTGCAGCTCCTACGAGGGGCCGAGGATGAGGCCGAGGCCATGATAGAGGCTGAGGCAGAGCCAGGGCTCAGCCCAGAGCAGCAGCCCCAATAGAGGACCCATAGGTAGCCTTTTCTGGTAAGGTTCCTTCTCAGACGGTTCCGGTCGGACCAGCTCAGGTCCCAGAGGGGTTCATTGCCACCCCGGTTCTTCAAGACGCTCTGGTCCGCTTAGTGGGCCTTATGGAGAGCGTGGTTCAGGTCGGTCTTCTTCCTACTGCACCAGCCGTCTCTCAGGCTGGGGGAGGGGCCCACATCCCTACTACCCGCACACCAGAGCAGCTAGCTTCTCAGTTCTAGACTCCAGCACCTCAGGCAGCTGGAGAAACTTAGCCGGGTTTTGTGGCACAGGCAGTTGAGGGGGCAGCCATGTCTATCGATGCTTTGTGGGGATTGGATCGATTCACCAAGCTATTTCCTACTACATTTACTGGTGCACCATTAGAGGATCCCCAGGATTACTTGGAAAGTTGCTATGAGGTTCTTCGGAACATGGGTATCGTGGAGTCCAATGGAGTTGATTTTGCTACATTCCGTCTTTGTGGTACCGCCAAGACTTGGTGGAGATACTACTGCTTGACCAGACCAGCTGGGTCTTCGCCTTTGACTTGGGCTTAGTTCTCCGAGTTGTTCTTGGAGAAGTTCTACCAGTTACTCAGAGAGAGGATCTTCGGAGGCAGCTTGAGCATCTCCAGTAGGGATCTATGACTGTTACACAGTATGAGACCATGTTCATCAATCTATCCTGACATACTATGATGATACTTCCCACAGATTGAGAGAGGGTGAGGAGGTTTATTGAGGGGCTAGCTGAGCCCATTAGACTCCAGATGGCCAGAGAGTCATGTACTGAAAATTCGTTCCAGGAGGCGGCCAATGTGGCCAGCCGTATTGAGATGGTCTTGTCTCAGGGCAGTGTTCAGGGGTCTGACAAGAGGCCTCGTTATTTCGGCCGGTTCAGTGGTGCCTCATCTGGAGGAAGGGATTCCTTTGGTAGAGGTCATCCTTCTAGGACATACCAGTCGGCACTTCAGGTATCCCGCAGTGCTCCACCAACTCCTCTTAGTGCACCATCAGTTCCTATCTGTGCACTACTGCTTCAGGGCTTCCAAGGTGGTTATTCTGGTCGACAGGGACAGTTTCAGGGCCATCAGTCTCAGCAGCAGAGGTCTTGTTACTCTTGTGGTGTTCCAGGGAACATTTCTAGGTATTTCCCCCGAGCTTCTGGTAGTTCTCAGCATCCAGGTTCCCGTGCAATGATTCCCGCACCAGGTATGCCGCCACCCCCTCAGCCAACTAGGGGTGGAGGTCGAGGTGCCAGATGTGGAGGCCAGTCAGTTAAAGGTGGAGGACAGGCTATGAGAGGTAGAGGTCAGCCCGCAGTAGGTCGACCCAGAGATGTTCAAGTTGGAGGGGCTCCTCCCATATGCTATGTTATTCCTGCCAGGCTTGAGACTGAGGCCTCTGATGTATTCATTACAGGTATGGTCTCAGTTTGTAGCAGAGATGCTTCGGTATTATTTAATCTGGGGTCTACATTCTCCTATGTGTCTTCATATTTTTCTCCTTATATGATTATGCCTCGTGATTCCCTGAGTACTCCTGTATATCTATCTACACCAGTGGATGATTCTATTGTGGTAGATCGAGTCTACTGTTCATGCTTAGTGGTTATTGGTGGTCTGGAGACTCATCTAGATCTTTTGCTTCTTTATATGGTTGAATTCGATGTTATTTTGGGGATGGATTGGTTATCTCCCTACCATGGTATTCTGGACTGTCATTCCAAGTTTGTGCCCTTGGCCTTGCCGGGAGTACCTCGATTGGAGTGGAGAGGGACTCTTAGTCATTTTTCGGTAGAGTTATTTCAGATATGAAGGCTCGGCGTATGGTCGAGATGGGATGTTTGGCATATTTGGCCTATGTTCATGATGTTAGTGCTGAGGTTCCTTCTATGGAGTTTGTGCCCGTGGTTAGTGAGTTTCCAGAGGTATTCCCTGCTGACCTGCCGGGTATGCCACCAAACAGGGATATTGACTTTTGTATTGAGGTGGCCCCGGGCACTCAGCCCATTTCTACCCCGCTGTATCGTATGGCCCCGCAAGAGTTCAAGGATCAGTTAGAGGATTTGTTGGATAAAGGCTTCATCAGGCCTAGTGTTTCTCCTTGGGGTGCCCCAGTGTTGTTTGTTAAGAAGAAAGATGGCTCAATGAGGATGTGTATTGACTACCGACAGTTGAACAAGGTTACTTTTAAGAATAAGTATCCTTTGCCGAGGATTGATGATTTATTCGACCAGCTTCAGGGTGCTTCAGTGTTTTCCAAGATTGATTTGAGATACGGCTAACATCAGCTACGGATTAGGGCATCCAATGTCCCTAAGACAGCTTTCCGCAATCGGTATGGGCATTATGAGTTCTTGGTGATGTCATTTGGGTTGACAACTGCCCCAGTTGCTTTTATAGAGTTGATGAACCGAGTGTTCAGACCCTATTTGGATTCGTTTTTTATAATTTTCATTGATGATATTTTTATTTACTCCCGTAGCCGAGAGGAGCATGAGCAGCACCTTCGAGTCATCCTCCAGACTCTGAAGGATAGTCAGTTGTATGCCAAATTTTCCAAGTGTGAGTTCTGTTGAGTTCGGTTGCATTCCTAGGCCATATGGTATCATCAGAGGGTATTCAGGTGGATCTCAAGAAGATTTAGGCAGTCAGAGATTAGCCTAGGCCCACTTCAGCTACAGAGATTCGGAGTTTTTTGGGTTTAGCAGGTTATTATCGCCGGATTGTGGAGGGCTTTTCATTTTTTGTAGCCCCGATGACCAAGTTGACTCAGAAGGGTGTCCAGTTCAGGTGGTCTGATGAATGTGACGAGAGCTTTCAGAAGCTCAAGACAGCCTTGACCACGGCACCGGTGTTAGTTTTTCCCACAGGTTCAGGACCATATACCGTGTATTGTGATGCTTCACGAGTGGGACTTGGTTCAGTGTTGATGTAGGATGGCGAGGTTATAGCCTATGCTTTTCTTCAGTTGAAGGTTCATGAGAAGAACTATCCAGTTCATGATTTAGAGTTAGCAGCTATTATTCATGCGTTGAAGGTTTGGAGGCATTATCTGTATGGGGTTCCATGTGAGGTGTTCACGGATCATAAGAGTTTGCACTATTTGTTCAAGCAGAAGGAGTTGAATATGAGGCAGAGGAGATGGTTAGAGTTGTTGAAGAACTATGACATTACCATCTTATATCATCGGGGAAAGGCCAATGTGGTGGCCGATGCTTTGAGCCGAAAGTCAGCCAGTATGGGTAGTCTTGCTTATATACCAGTCGGTGAGCGACCGCTCACTTTGGATGTTCAGGCTTTGGCCAACTGGTTCATAAGATTGGAGGTTTCTGAGACTGGCAGTGTTTTGGCCCATACTGTGGCCCGTTCTTCATTGTATGATTATATTCGGGACAGGCAGTATGATGATCGCCATTTATGTGTTCTTAGAGATACGGTCAGGCACGGAGGTGCCAAGCAGATTACAGTTGATGATGATAGAGTCTTGAGGATGCAGGGTCGGATTTGTGTACCTGATGTTGATGGCATTCGTGAGATGATATTGTAGGAGGCCCATAGTTCCCGGTATTCCATTCATCCGGGTGCCGCAAAGATGCACCAAGACTTGCGGCAGCATTATTGGTGGCGGAGGATGAAGAAGGATATTATAGCATATGTAGCTCGGTGCTTGAACTGTCAGAAGGTTAAGTACGAGCACCAGAGACCTGGTGGTTTGATGCAGCAGATTGAGCTTCCCGAGTGGAAGTGGGAGCGTATTACCATGGATTTCGTATTTGGGCTCCCACAGACTCAGAGGATGTTTGATGCGGTGTGGATCATTGTGGATAGTCTAACCAAGTCAGCATACTTCATTCCTGTATCAAATTCGATTCTTCGGAGAGGTTGGCAAGGATCTACTTCAGGGAGATTGTTCGCCTGCATGGTGTTCCCGTGTCCATTATTTCTGATCGAGGTACTCAGTTTATCTCCCATTTCTGGAGGGTATTTCAGCATGAGTTGGGCACACCGGTTGAGTTGAGCACAGCGTTTCATCCTCAGACGGGCGGACAGTCCGAACGTACTATTTAGATGTTGGAGGATATGCTGCGAGCATGTGTCATTGACTTTGGAGGTTCATGGGACCAGTTTTTGCCTTTAGCTGAGTTTGCCTACAACAACAACTATCAGTCGATCATTCAGATGGCTCCGTATGAGGCGTTGTGTGGTAGGCGGTGTCGGTCACCAGTAAAGTTGTTCGAGTTGGGAGAGGCTAGATTTTTGGGTTCAGAGTTACTCCAGGATGCCTTGGATAAAGTGAAGATTATTTAGGATAGACTTCGTACAGCTCAGTCCAGGCAGAAGAGTGATGCAGACCGTAGAGTTCATGATTTGGCATTCATGGTTGGTGACCAAGTATTTCTTCGGGTGTCGCCCATGAAGGGCGTGATAAGGTTCGGGAAGAAGGGAAAGTTGAGCCCTAGGTACATTGGTCCATTTGAGATTCTGGATAAGGTAGGAGAGGTGGCCTACAGACTTTCTTTGCCCCCTAGTTTATCAGTCGTGCATCCAGTGTTTCACGTATCTATGCTTCGGAGGTACATTGTCGATCCATCTCATGTGCTTGACTTCATCAGTGTCCAGTTGGACAAGGATTTGACTTATGAGGAGGAGTCGGTAGCCTTATTAGCTCGGCAGGTTCTTCAGTTGAGATCGAATAGTTATCCTTCGGTTCGTGTTCAGTGGACAGGTCAGCCTGTTGAGGCAGCTACCTGGGAGTCCGAGTCTGATATGCGGAACCGGTATCTCCATCTTTTCCTCGATTCAGGTACCTCTCTATGTCTATTCGAGGACGAACTTTTGTTTTAGAGGTGGAGATTGTGATGACCCAAAAGGTCATCCCGTGTAATTTTAGCTAAATCTATGATCCGAGGCCGTGAAAGCCTCCTTTTATTCCACCTCGATGTGTGTTCCCAGCACGAGCGCGTAGCCGGGAAGCCGTTATGTAGAAAATTGATAAAATGATGATTTTATAATAATAATTTGAATAAAGTTGACTTTGACCCTGACCCGTAATTTTACGGTCCCGAAGGGTCCGTAAGAATATGGGACTTGGGCGTATGCCCGGAATCGAATTTTGAGGTCCCAAGTCCGAGAAATGAATTTTTGAAGAAAATTATTTTATAAAAAATATAAAGATTTTAAAAAATGAGATTTCATGTGAAACCTGTGATGCCGGGCCCGTATTATGGTTCCGGAGCCTGGAACAAGTTTAATATTTTTTATATGTGTTTCTGTGAAATTTGGTAAGAAACGGACTTAGTTTGACGTGATTCGGATCTAAAATGGAAAATTTAGAAGTTTTGGAAGTTTAAAGGAATTTCATTGACTTTGAGGTTTAACTCGATGTTTATGATGTTATTTCGGTGTTCTGATTACTTGAATAAGTTCGTAGGATGTTTTTGTGGTTGTGTGTATATTAGGTTTGGAGCCCCGAGGGCTCGGGTGTGTTTCGGATAGGTGTCCGGGTGTTTTTGAACTTAAAAATCTTGTGTAAATACTGTTTTCTGGTGTCTGGTGTTTTGTGCTATGCGAACGCATAGTATTAGCCGCGAACGCATAGTACCAGTTGGGAGGGGGTGGAAATTACTCTATGCGAACGCACATAAGGGGGTGTGAACGCATAGGTTTAGAGAGGGCTGGGGGCAGGGCAGTCTTTACTCAGTGCGAACGCACCCGTAGGGATGCAAACGCGGAGTGTAGGTCAGGGGAAACAATGCGATCGCATAGGTTAGGTCGCGACCACATTGCCTTAGGGGGAGCTGGGGGGCTGGGTAGCATTAGGCTATACGAACGCACCGTATAGGTCGCGAACGCGGAGGGTAATAATTGCCAACTTATGCGAAAGCATAGGGTATTTTTTCGCCGAGTTATTATTTTTGTCTTAAAACAAAACCATTGCGGGATTTCACTCCATTTTCACAACTTCTCCGTCTTCACACCACCTTGGGCGATTTTTGAAGGGGAACTTCACCATAACTTCATAGGTATGTAATCTTAGACTCATTTCCTTCCATTTTTATCAACACTCACTAGATTCTAGGCCTAAAAACATGTGATTAAGGGTATAAAATTGGGGTCTTGGGTAGAGTTAGGGCTTTTTTATTATTTGGAAATTTGACCTCATTTTGGGGTCGGATGTCAAAACCAATCGTATATTCGGGCTCGTGGGTAAATGGGTGATCGGATTTTGGTCCGAACCTCGTGTTTGGACCAAGCAGGCCCGGGGTCGATTTTTGGAATTTTGTAAAGAAAGTTGAGAATTGTATATTTAAGCATTGGAATTGAATTGTTAAGCAATTATTGATGTTATTAAGTCAATTATGTCTAGATACTATTGATTTGGAGTCAGGTTCGAAAAGAAAAGCGGTGCTAGAGGCTTGATTTGGATTTCTTGGAGTCGAGGTATGTGTTTGGCCTAACCTTAGCTTGAGAGAATAGGTGTTGAGTCATATGTGATACGTTTTATTATCATGTTCAATGTATAGTTAGGTGACGAGTACCTATACATTGTTGTCAAGCATGCCCGTGAGTCATTTCTTATGGTATATGTGCTTTTCTTCGATATTCACTGTGTTGTGGAGTAGATTTCGTTTTGGAGATTATTTTGTTGTTGGAAATAATTGGTTATGGACACTATTGATTAGTTTTTTGGTTGAGGATCATTTGGTTATATTGTATATTCAGTGAGATTGGTTATAGTTGTTTCCCTTGCCGGGACGGTGATATTTCTGTTATTGTTCCCTTGCCGGGGTGTTGTGATTTATGTTTGTATTGTGGTTTTTCCTTGCCAAATTGTGGTTCTTGATATTGTTTGGGTGAGGAAGAGTGTAAATAACGAAGGGTGATGTCGTGCCATCTTTTTTATATTTAAAAGCACGAAGGTTAATACTGTGTCGTTTCATTTATTCATTGCATTGTGAGGATGAGAGTAAAAGCACGAAGGGTGATGTCGTGCACTTGTTTTGGTGAGGATGAGAGTAAAAGCATGAAGGGTGATGTCATGCACTCGTTTTGGTGAGGATGAGAGTAAAGCACGAAGGGTGATGTTGTGCACTTATTTGCTCTATGTGTTTACTTCCTGTTGCTATCGATGCTACTTAGACTGTTGCTTCGTTATGTGATTTAGTACTTGTTTGCCCCTTGTCCCAGCATGTCCCCTCCCCCTCCCCGTTTTACACTTAATTTTTTATTTCTTGTCGTCATTTCTATTATATATTATTAAATTGAACAGGTATTTATTGTTTGTCGTGTCCTAGTCTCGTCACTACTTCGCTGAGGTTAGGCTCGGCACTTACTCAGTAGATGGGGTTGTTTGTACTGATGTTACACCTGTACTTTTTATGTTGTGCAGATTACGGTACCGGACCCGGTGGTCAGTGATCGAGGGAGTATCCTTCAGACCACAAGCGACACTAAGGTAGTCCTGTAGGCGTTCGCAGGCCTTGGCGTCACCTCCTATATAATTCCTTCTATTTCTGTCTTCCCTTGTATTTCTGAGACAGTTGTATTGTTTTTTCAGACTTTGTTTTTAGTATTCTTAGACAGTCCGTGGATTGTGATACCAGTTGTGGGGGTGTATTTAAGGAAATTTCGTAAGAAATATTATTTAAGTTGTTGGATTTCTTATCTTCTAAGTTACAATTGTTCTAGTTTTCTATTTCAATTGTCTATAATAATGTTATGAATGCAACAATCGGAACGTTGGCTTGTCTAGCGGGTTCAACGTTAGACGCCATCATGGCCTGAAGGTGGGATTCCGGGCCGTGACAAAATTATAATTTTCAGTAAAGTTAGTTCCTTTAGCATTAATTAATGATATTAAGTTAATTATGGTTAGATTCGAGTGTATTGGAGGTGAATTCAAGAGGAAAAGCTATAATTGAACAGTGAGTGGCCTGCAAAATTGAGGTAAGTGCTTGGTTTAACCTTGACTTGAGGGAATATGAATCCCCAACCTAATTGTTATCTGAAAATGCATGTGTGAGGTGTATAGGTGAGGTGACGAGTATCTATGCACCACCAAATTATCTGCTTACATGATCCCTTCCCCCTTTCCAATCTAATTGCTTCATGTTTTTAATTGTTTTATGTTCATTGTTGTCTTCTATATTTACTTGGCTTGTTATATTTTTGTAAGCCTTGTTGCAATCATGTTTGGGAAAGTATTAGTTATTTTTTCCTTGGTTTCATTGTGGTACAATAAGACCAAGTGGGTTGACATTGTTTTTACGACATGTAAAATATTTATATATAATATATATATATATTCCTGTTGGTTCATGTTGAGATATTATTTATGAAGTTGTGAGCACTACCGTTTGTTGCTTATGACTGTGATAAGGGTGGACAGGGAAAATAAACATATATGACTGTGATAAGGGTGGACGGGGGAAATAAATATATATATGACTGTGATAAGGGTGGCCAGCGGAAATAAATATATATGTCATGACCCAAAAAGTCATCTCTCATTTTATAACCCAAAACTGTGTTTCGATGCCTTGAAAATCTCCTTTTATCTCACCTCGTTTTGCGTGCGCAGTCCGGGCGTATATCCGAAAAGCTTTTATATGAAAAACTGAGAAAAATACTAATTTTGCCTTTAAAATTAAATTTAAGTTGACTTCGGTCAATATTTTGGGTAAACGGACCCGGACCCGTGATTTGACAGTCCTGAAGGGTCCGTAGGAAAACATGGGACTTGGGCGTATGCCCGGAATTGAATTCCGAGGTCCCAAGCCCGAGAAATGAATTTTTGAAATAAATTATTTTACTTAAATTATAAGAGTTTCTGGAAATTTGATTACATTTGAAATTTATGGTATCGGGCCCATATTTTGGTTCCGGAGCCCGGTACAGGTTTAATATAGTATTTGAGTGATGTCTGTAAAATTTGATAAGAAACGGAGGTCATATGACGTGATTTGGACCCGTAGGTGTGAAATTTGAAAATTTGAAAGTTCTTGAGATTTTCTTTGATTTTGATGCTAAATTCGTTGTTTAAGATGTTATTTTGGCGATTTGATCACGCGAGTAAGTCCGTATGACTTTTTGGGGTGTGTGCATGTTTGGTTTGGAGCCCCGAGGGCTCGGGTGAGATTCGGATAGGCATCGAGTATCTTTTGACTTAGAAAATCTGGTGAAGTAGCTATTTTCTAGTGTCTGGTAATATGTACTATGCGAACGCGTGGTAATCCACGCGAACGCGAAGAGTAATTAGGGCTGGGGTTGGGTTTGTACTATGCGAACGCGGCCAGTGGCTCGTGAACGCACAACTTTAGGAGGGGAACTGGAGGAGGGGAGCTAATACTCTATGCGAACGCGTAGGTCTACACGCGAACGCATAGCTTTAGGAGGGCTGGTCAGGGAATTAATGGAAAAACCCTATGCGAACGTGGCCAAAGGCACGCGAACGTGAAGGTTAATAAGACCAGTGCTATGCGAACGCATCAAACCTCTCGCGATCGAGTAGAGGGTCTGTCCAGGGGTTTAAAACAGTAATAAAAACGGGAATAGGCCACAATTTAATATCTCTTTCCATAAAATCCGACCTTGGGCGATTTTTCAAGAGGGATTTCATCACCAAATCATAGATTCGTGTTGTTCAACTCATTTTCTTCATTTTCCATTAACACCCATTAGATTTCTAGGCCTAAATCTTGTTCTTTAAGCGTAGAAATTAGGGATTTCGGGAGAATTAGGAATTTTACAAATTTGGGAATTTAGACCTCGATTTGGGGTCGGATTCCGAAATTAATTACATATTCGGGCTCGTGGGTGAATGGGTGATCGGGTTTTTGTCCGAACCTCGTGTTTTGACCAAGCGGGCCCGGGGTCGATTTTTGACTTTTTGGGAAGAATGATAGAAAACTCATAATTAAGCATGGGGGTTGAATTATTTAGCACTTATTGATATTATTAAGCTAATTATGTTTAGATACAATCGAATTGGAGGCGAATTCTAAAGGGAAAGCGGTAATTGAGGCTTGAGTTTGGTCGTGGAATTCGAGGTAAGTGTTTGGCTTAACATTAACTTGAGGGAATAGGTATTGTGTCTTATTTTCCACGTGTTAGTATAATGTGCAACGTATAGGTGTGGTGACGAGTATCTATACGTAGGTGTCAAGCATGTCGTGAGTCGAATATTGCGATTTATGTGATTTTCATTAAGCATTACTTGAGTTTAATTTGACAATTACCTATGTTGGTGGTGTTTCTTTGGTATTGATCATTGTTTAGTATTGGCTCGAGTTGAGAAATTCTACGTGAAATTGAGTAACTAGGTGAGATTGGTTATAGTTGTTTCCCTTGCCGGGATGATATTGATTCTACTGTTGACTCCCTTGCCGAGACATTATGGCTTTATTATTGTTGATTTCCTTGCCGGATTATTGTTATTTATTTGTTTGGGTGAGGAAGAGTGTAAAATCACGAAGGGTGATGTCGTGCATTCTATTTATTATTTGGTAAGGATGAGAGTAAAAGCACGAAGGGTGATGTCGTTCCATATTATGATATTAAAGCACGAGGGGTGATGACCTGCTGTTTCTATTGATTTATTGTGAGGATGAGAGTAAAAGCACGAAGGATGATTCTGTGCATTCTATTTATTATTTGGTGAGGATGAGAGTAAAAGAACGAAAGGTAATTGTATTGGTAAAAAAGATCTTCACACGTGTAATAAATCTTGATGACTGAGCAGTCTACGCGGAGAAATGAAGACACGACAGCTGGATAGGACTCTATGAAGAGGTATGAGGAAAAAAGGCACGGCAAATCACTCCCACGGGTTAATTATCTACGGAAGTCTCAACCTAATTGAGAAGATACAGAGACACGGTCAAAATGTATCCGGGCAGAACAAAGGGCATATTCAGAGATCTTCAATTAGTGAGCCACATGTTACACAACATTCACGCAACAGTTACTGTTACTCATTGTAACGTTACATTAATGTCATAATTAGTCATTAATGCTCAATTACTGAAAAAGGCAGACGTTATATTAGGAAATTACCTATATAAGGGAGTAAAATATAACTTGTAAGGGACATCCGAACTACTATTGCAATACACTTTACTTTTCGTACATCTCATTGATTTTTCTTTATTACTTACAATCAGTCTTGCCTTGGTTATCAGAAACCCGTGTTCATCCTAAAAATAGCTTTGGTCAAAGGATCTAATTCTTTGGTTAAACAAATTGGTTCCGTTACCAGGAATCTGATAATCTTTGTTTGCTTTTCATGCGATATCCTCTTAACTATGTCGAACTCCAACGACAACAACCAGCAAAGGAATGGAACCCTAGTTCCATCCCCTTCAGGAACCCCGCGTGGTTCAAGGGAACAATCCCCAAAAAGATCCAATAACAACAATGATAATAATGATCAAACGGTGGAACAAGATCGGGTAAAGCAAATGATTGCAGAATATGTGAGCCAAGCTTTGCAAGAATTTGCGAGGGGATTACCGGCAGCGTTACCTGCACCACCGACACCACCCCCCAATAATACCATCACCATGGAAAATCCTCAATCTGGGTTGGCAAACTTAGGAAGGGGAGANTGAAACATGTGAAGGAACAAAACGATCGAATCGAACAAATTCCTGGAGTACCGCCTGTTATCAAAGGCATTGACGTTGATAGATATTCTCAACAACCTTGGAAACCAAACGCAGCACTCGTACCCATTCCAAAGAAGTTTAAAATTCCTGACGTACCTAAATATGACGGGACAACCGACCCACGCGACCATGTAACTTCTTTTACCACCGGAGTGAAGGGCAACGACTTAATAAAACAAGAAATTGAGTCGGTCCTAGTTAAAAATTTTGGAGAAACACTTACCAAAGGGGCGCTAACCTGGTATTCTCTTCTCCCTGAAAACTCTATTGATTCTTTTGCTGAGCTTGCAGATTCTTTCATAAAGGCACACTCCGGTGTGCAAAAAGTCGAGAAAAGGATGGAGGACATATTTAAAATAAAATAAGTAGACACGGAACTAATTCGTGAATTTGTAGACAGGTTTCAACGAGAAAGAATGCAACTACCAAGGGTGCCTGATAATTGGGCAGCCATGGCATTCGCAAGTAATCTAAATGACAAAAGCTCAGAAGCCACGAGAAGACTCAAGGAAAGCTTGAGATAATTCCCAGCCACAACGTGGAATGATGTTTATAACAAGTATAGTACTAAAATTCGAATAGAAGAAGATACCATTGCTCATCCGAAAGAGGAATATTATACCAGATCCAGACGTTCAGAATCAGACAGTAGATCAAGTAAAAACAGGTACGATCCTTACTTGGGACCATCGGGACGTGAAACTCGTCCCAGGTTTAAAAACACCAGGTCAGATTATGGACCACCAAGCAGAGATGCGGGCTCGTCCTCATCTAGATCCAGAAAAGATCAAGATCAACGACCTAGAGGTAATGCGCGAATTGGGGATCATACCTTTAATGTAAGTACCTTTGAACTTTCAGTGTTAAGAAATTTTGGTGATAAATTTCGATGGCCCAAAGAGATGAGGTCGAATCCGAATAAGAGGAACCAGATCTCTGGTGTGAATTCCATAATAATCATGGACACAGAACTGCAGATTGCAGATTTTTGCAAGGTGAGGTAGAACAATTATTAAAATAGGGCTATTTGATAGAATTGTTCAGTGAAAAAGGTAAACATGTATACATGAAGAACAGGCAGGATCCCCGAAAACCTCTATCTCCAAAACGAACCGTCAACATGATACACGAAGGTGAAGAAGTAAACAGAGTGGTCTGCAAAACGACCACGAAGTTCACAATTACACACTGAAAATGGGTTCGTGAAAATCTGGAAGCAGACGATATAACCTTCGATGATGCAGATATCGGCGGATTAATGCTTCCTCACAATGATGCTCTGGTAATATCTTTACTTATTCATGAAACTAACGTAAAAACGAGTGTTTATTGATCTAGGTAGTTCAGTCAATATCATTTTGCTAATAGTCGTGGAAGAAATGCTATTGGGGAATCAAGTAATCCCAAGGGCACGAGCCATATCAGGGTTTGATATCTCTACGGTTATAACAAAAGGAGAAATTGAACTTAGCACTTATGGTGAGGGAGTGAACAAAAGTACCAGGTTCCAAGTCATCGATACTGACATGGCTTATAATGTAATCGTGGGAAAGCCATGGATCCACAACATGAAAGCAATACCCTCCACCTTGCATCAAGTAATTAAATTACCCTCTGAATGGGGGATTCAACAAATTAGAGGCGATCAGCAAACCGCGAGAAATATAAATTATGTGGTACACTACAACAAAAAAGTAGAGGTGAAAGAATCAAGGGATAAGGAAGACGCCCAAGCAGGTGACACTGCCCAAATAGGCATGGAAGAAATTACTACCCAAATAGGGACGGAAGGTATTACTGCTGAAACAGATACGAAAGAAAATACTTACGAGAAAATGAATCAAGTCACCACGGAAGAGGAATTGGACCACACGGATGTAGATTCTAGATCGGATGTCATTCATGAACCGGAGGAAAAAGAGCACATCAAAACAACTACGGAAGAGCTCGAAGTTGTTCCATTGACTGAACGAAAGCCTGAACAGAATGTGTACATAGGCACGAGGCTGAGTCCCGGTCGAAGAGAAGAAAAGAAAGCAAGGACCATTCAACAACCAAGTGATTGAAGGAGAGGTACAGAAACTCTTAAAGATTGGTTCAATACGAGAGGTAACGTACCCTAACTGGCTAGCTAACACTGTGGTAGTTCTGAAAAGAATGGAAAATGGAGAGTATGCGTAGATTATACTGACTTAAATAAAGCATGCCCCAAAGATACATTCCCATTACCACATATAGATCAAATGATTGATGCCACCGCAGGTCATGAATTCTTAAGCTTTCTAGATGCATATTCTTGTTATAACTAGATTAAAATGGATCCCTCAAACGAGGAAAAAACCTCCTTTATTACAAGCAGAGGGACTTATTTTTATAAAGTCATGCCTTTTGGCTTAAAAAATGCTGGAGCCACATATCAAATGCTAGTGACCAAGATGTTCAGGAACATCTTTGGAAAAATAATGGAAGTTTACATTGATGACATGTAGGTAAAATCAACACGGGCCGAAAACCATTTTCAGCACCTCTCTATTGCCTTTGACATTTTACGCAGGTATAATATGAAGCTTAATCCAGAAAAATGCGCTTTTGGCGTGGAATCGGGTAAATTATTGGGTTTCCTTGTATCAAACAGAGGAATAGAGGTAAATCCTAATCAAATTAAGGCTATAGAAGAAATACTTGATGTACTTATAAATAAAAAAGAAGTTCAAAGACTAACGGGAAGAATTGCAGCCTTAGGAAGATTTATTTCCAAATCTTCCGAGAAAAGTTTCAAATTCTTTGCAGTTCTCAAAAAGCAAAGTCGGTTTGAATGGACTGAAGAATGTCAACAGGCTCTCAAAGACCTAAAGGCTTACCTATCAAAACCTCCGTTGTTGTCAAAGACGAAGGAGGGGAGAGGCTATAAGTCTACCTTGCTATCTCGGAAATTGCTGTAAGTGCAGTATTGGTAAGGTAGAATAAAGGTAAACAATCTCTTATTTATTATGTAAGCAAGACATTACTGGATGCTGGAACTAGATATCCACATCTAGAAAAGTTAGCCTTAGCTCTAATCATGGCATATAGAAAATTAAGGCCATACTATCAATGTCATCCAATCACAATTGTGACCTCGTATCCATTAAGAAACATACTGCATAAATAAGAACTTTAGCCAAGTGGGCCATAGAATTAAGTGAGCATGAAATAATATATCGGCCGAGGACTGCAATCAAGTCTCAAATCTTAGCTGATTTTGTCGCTGACTTTAGTAATAGCATTGTCCCTGAAGTGGAAAAAGAGTTACAACTATTCAACGGTGTTAATCCGGGTCTATGGACCCTTTTTACCGATGGTTCTTCCAATATAAAAGGTGTCGGCGTAGGCATAGTCTTAACATCACCCACGGGTGAAAAGACACGACAGGCTATCAAATGTTATCCTATAACTAACAATGAATCAGAGTACGAAGCTGTTATTGCAAGACTAGAACTCACACGAGAGCTTTCAATCGAGCAAATCGTAATCAAAAGCGACTCTCAACTGGTAGTAAATCAGATGCAGGGGACTTACATCGCTCGAGAGACTCGGATGCAACAATATCTGGAAAAGGCACGAGAGCTTGTGAGACAATTCAAAACATGGAAGGTAGTACAAATACCTAGAGAGGAAAATACAGAAGCATATGCATTAGCTAACCTCGCAGCAGTCACGGAAGTAACAAACAAAGACAATACAATTGTCGTTCATCTATTCCATTCAGCGATCGACCAGGATAGAAATGAGGTAACTTTGAACAATTTAACCTAGGATTGGAGAAACGAAATCCTAAATTTTTTGCAGAATGGCACTGTATCTGAAGACAAGAAAACAGCTCAAGCACTTCGCCGCAAAGTTGCACGGTACTGCCTCATTCGCAACTCATTATATCGCAAGATGTTCGGAGGGCCTCTAGCAAAATGCCTCGGACCTAACCAAACGGAGCTTGTGATGAAAGAAGTCCACGAAGGACACTGTGGAAATCACTCAGGGGCGAGATCCTTAGTAAAAACCCTAATCAGAGCTGGATACTATTGTCCTAAGATGGAAGAAGAGGCCGAGAACTTCATATCCAAATACGACAGATGCCAAAGGTTTGCCAATAACATGCATCGACCAGCGGAATTATTGCATCCAATAATATCCCCATGGACCTTCATGAAATGGGGTATGGACATAGTGGGACCTCTTCCCACAGCTAAAGGACAGGTACGGATTTTGCTCATGCTAACCGACTATTTTAAAAAATGGGTAGAGGCAGAAGCGTTCAAACAGGTGCGAGAAAAGGAAGTTAAAAGCTTCTTATGGCGAAACATAATATGCCCCTTTGGGATACCAAAGGAGATTGTGTGTGATTATGTCCTGCAATTCATAGGCTAGCAAATCACAGAATTCTTCGAAAACTGGCAAATCAAACGGATCACTTCAACGCCATACCAACCCGTGGCTAATGGTCAAGTTGAGTCAACGAATAAAGTCATCATAAATAATATAAAGAAGAGGATAGATAAAGCCAAAGGAAACTGGCCTGATGAGTTACCAGCGGTACTATGGGCATACAGAACAACTTCAAAAATAGCCACGGGAGAAACTCCGTTCGCAGTTGTCTATGGCTCAGAAGCCTTAATACCTGTGGAGATTGGCGAACCAAGCATAAGGTTTACAATAGCCATAGAGGAAGCAAACGATGACGAATTGAGGACCAATCTGGACCTGCTCGAACCACGGAGAGAAGCAGCACTAATGCGGATGGCACCTCAAAAACAAATCATAGAGCATTATTACAACCGTAAAGCTCACCTTAGATACTTCAATATTGGGGAATTCATCCTCAAAAAAGTCTTTCAATCAACGAAAGAAATAGGCACTGGAAAGATAAGTCCAAACTGGGAAGGACCCTACAAAGTCCGAGGCATAGCTGGGAAGGGCGCCTACGAGCTGGAAGCTATGGACGGCAGAATCCTACCAACAAGTTGGAATGCCATCCACTTGAAGAAGTACTACTTCTAAGGAAAAGAAGTTGATACCCCCGGTCAGGTATCACACGTTCGATTTTATTTTGAACATTTAAAATTTTACTAACCTTTTTAGATGATAGGCATAAAGCTAACCCATCACCAGATGATGATATTAGACCTGCAAAGACGCGAGGAAGTAACTAAATTCCCGGTCTAGGGTTACACCTTCTGATGGACGTTTTAAAGGGTTAAGCAGTCATCATCTAAAAATTATATACCTTCGAGTCCCGTATGTTTTTCCTTTTCAGGAAAAGGACCACAAGGAAGGAATAGTCAAGTGCTCAGAATTTCATCTTCAAAGATCAAACACTTGGGGGACTATACAGTATGGAAGGCAAAGACAAACAAAAAAGACTATCAAAAAGTCAAAGCTCGAAGCCTGAAGATCCATCTACCCAACAAATCAAGTGATACGAGCAAAATCGAAAGAGCCAAAGACTCAAACACAAAGCCTCTAATCCAAAAAACCTTCGAACATGTTCAGGTTAAAAGGAAAAATATTTTTCACGAGGAAGAAATGCGCATCTTTGTACTTATTCAAAAGAAAGAATGTTGTAACCAAAAGCAGTTATGGATAAAAGATCATCAACATTGTACTCATTCAAAACTGTTGTAGCTAAAAGCAGTTACAAAATCTTTGTACTCCTATAGAAAAATGTTATCAAATAAAACAGTTACGGATGACAGATCAAAATCCTTGTACTTGTTCAAAAACTGTTATCAAATAAAACAGTTACGGATGCAAGAGAATTTTCCTCGTGCTTATTGAAAACTGTTGTAGACAAAAACAGTTACGGGTGAAAACCCCAACTTGAATAAAAACTGTTACAAACGAAAAATAGTTGCTCTCTTTTATTAACTCGAATAAACTGTTACATACGAAAAACAGTTACGAAATACAAGTGTTTTATCAAATTTGTTAAAAGAAAACAGTTGCAACATGAGTTTTAGACGATAATCAAACACATGTAAAAAGTTGTGAAAGTTCAAACAAAAAACTTTCCTCAGAAACATTCTTAAACATGTGAAAAATTCCTATCACTCTATTGCATTATTACACCTTTATAAAGTTGAGACGTCATCTTCATTAGGTGTCGATCAAAAAAGGGCCCTCTTTCATAAATTATGCCAACTACAAAAAGGCACACACCATGCCTATTACGAAAAGGTATGAGTAATCTAAAGCATTATATATGTAAAACTCAGAGGTAAAACTAAAACCTCGAAAAATAAAGCATGCAAAAAGACTTAAAGAGTGAAACAGAAACTCAACGGAGAACAAAAGTCATACTCGCATTAATATATTAAAACGGCTAAGTAAAAACTAAGTATTAACTTATACTTAGCCGTATAGAGTTTTTATACATTGAGGTGCCCCTAAGTTTTCATTTGGGGACTTTAAAGAGATCCAAATTTACCCCCGATGGGACTGGGGGTAACCACCAATTGAGACAAAGAAAAAAAAAGGGAGGAATCAACTTCTTAAACTTCTTCAGGAGGGGGGTTGACTTCACTGGAAGAAGGAGCATGAGCGGCTTGGGATGAAGAGACTTGAACAGCAAGAGCCTCACTTTCAGGTGAAGAGAGATTCTGACCTTGTTGAGCCTTCTCAATGGACTCCTTGATTTTTTCAATTTCAGCATTAAGGTCGAAACCCTCTCGGCTCATTTTAGTCAATGTGTCGAGGCGATAGTTCATATACGCCCAACTAACATCGACAACTGCTCTATCTTCAAGAGTTTCGTAATCTTTCTCCCATAGCATAACTTCAGCTCTTAGTTCATCCCTCTCAGTCACGGCGGCATCATTAGAGGCCCTTAAAGGAGTGAAAGACCTTTCCAGGATATGAACTTTCTCCAAAGAGTTACGGAGATCCTCATGGGTCTGAGTAAGGGATTGCACTAATTTTCCCGAATACTCCTCCTTTTGGTCTAGTAAGGCCTTCAAACTCCTGACCTCTTCATAGGCACGAGACAGCTGCTCCGTAAATGAGGACTCTAGGGCGCTCTTATCCTTGTCTGCCTGATCAGAGGGTGCCTTCTCCAAAGACAACTTTTCCGTCATGACCCTCACTTGCTGCTCTAAGGTACAGTTTTATTCTTCTACAGCCTCCATGTCGAGCCTTAAGCTTTCATACTGCTCCTTCCAGTTATCTGCTTCCGCACGCCATTATTTCACTTCCTGCTCTGTATTAGAAACTCTCGTCATAAGCTCCGTGCCAATAAGATTTATCTGCAAAAGAAAACCAATTAGATATGGTAAATACATGTACAAGAATGAACACAAGAAAATGCATTTTACCTTTAAAGAAGTATGCACGATTTCATTAGCCCATGTAAGAGAACTGTGGTTGTCCAACTTAGCTCTCTCTGTCGGGCCTATCAACGGTTTCAACCACACATCAGGCTGGCCAGACTTTTTAAAGAGACTACCCTCCGCTGGAACTTCTATCATCACCTTCCTCATCTCTCCGCTGGAAGACCCTACTTCTGTAACAGAAGGCACAAAATCAGGTAGAGATGCAGGAGCTATGGGCGAGGAAGTCTGAGGGGCCAAAAAATCCACGGGAGAGGGAGCAACGACAGGAGCAGGAATAGCCACGGGAGTAGGAGAAATAACTGGAACAGTTGAAGGGAGTTCTCTAAGAGAAGGAGAGAAAACAGCCAAGGGAGCTTAATCAGCAACAGAACCAAAGCCTTCACGGAACAATTGGCCAACAGATTCACGCACGGAAGAGGGAGTAGCATCCTCGGAGGCAGAAAGTCCAACTTCAGGCAGGGAAGGCACGATGACAGGTGTAGACTCGTCATCTGAGACCACCTTCCTTATGCGTGACTTATGGACCAAAGTGCCCTCCCCTTCCCCTTTCTCCTCCTCTCTCGAGGTCCTTGACCCACCTGATTTTCTCTTTGAAGAAGGAGAGTCTGAAATGATCTCCTGGGCCTGAGCCAGGGATAAATTGGGAACAAACGCGGATGCAGAAACTCCACGAGCAGGAAACCCTGTCAAAAGGAAAGGGTTAAAATGCTCAAAGGAATAAACAAGTACAAATAAAAACTTCAGTTACCATGAGTCTTAACTCTCCAACCAAACCTCTCAGATAGGTACTTCCACGAACGTTCTTCCAATGGAGCAATTAACAAAAGCTTTTCTACCCAATCTATGAAACCAAAGACATTCTCGAAGGTTCCCATGATTGATGCAAAAAGAAGAAACAGCTACGGTATTGATAAAATATCTAAAGCAAAAAGCAAGGAATGTGAGAAAAAATGTACTCACGTGAAAAATTCCACTTCTCAGGGAAGGGAAGATTCTCTTCACCTACTATACCAGCAGTAGGAACAGCAACATACCGAAGAAACCAACCTCGATCCTTATCATCTTCAGAAGTCACTAACACCCTTTTACTCCTAACAGCTAGGGTAAAAATTCCCTAACGGAACAACATTGGGGAATAGAGGTGAATAAGATGATGAAAGGTAAAGGGTATCGAAGCTAAGGTAGCCAAGTATCTAAGACATACAACGACTCGCCATACAAGAGGACCGACTTGTCCCAAGAAAATTTTGAAAACTCGACAGAACTCGATGATTACTGGGTCGATGGGAGGCTTCAACCCTAATGTAAAGGGATAGGTATAAACAAAATAATGCCCCGTCTTGTAAGACGTTATTCTTTGATTACTGTTTGGAATGATTACAGGAAAATCGGAACTCCAATAACAGTCTTTGCGTATAAGAGGAATTAAACCTTTAGTGAGTTGGGTAGGGTACTTTTCAACTCTATCAAGAGATGACAATGAAGAAACCTGATCTCTAAGGGCCTGACTACCCCTAGCAAAGATGAACTCCGCAGGTACTACTTCATCGACCCTCGGTTCGCGCCAAGGTTCGTGACGTTCTCTACCTTTGGACGAAGATCTAGAACCCCTAGCTCTCAGAGAAGTTAAAGACCTAGAAGAAGGAGGGGAAGTAATTTGAGAAGAGGAAGAACCCCTTGAAGGAGTAGAACCTAAACTCCTCAACCTGCCGCCTCTTTTACTCCGCGTTGGAGCAGAAGAGGGAGTCAATTCATCTATGTTAATAACTCTCTTAGATTGGTTAAAGAAGACATACCTACAAAGATAAGGAAAAATTTCTTTACAAATAAAGTTAGAAAGTTAGAAGTTTTTCGTGAAAGAAAAGAAAAGGGGTATTTATACTCGAAGACAACCGTCAAAAATGGGAAAAAACAATGATGTGAAAGTCATAATTGAATATGTCACTTTGTGACTGATGCAGCCGCAAAAAGCCCTAAAAGGTGCTGAAAAATTGCAGAACCAACCCGAAAATGCCACGTGGCATAAGCATTAAATGGAAGCGACAAGCGACGCCTACGTTCAGAAAAAGATGCAATGTTTCGAGTGAAGCGACGGAAAAATATTCCCGCCATAAATGAGTATCCACTTACCAAATATTAATCGATAAATATATGGTAGGTGGAGGGACTATCTGTATTGGTAAAAAAGAGCTTCACATGTGTAATAAATCTTGATGACTCGGCAGTCTACGTGGAGCAATGAAGACACGACAGCTGGACGGGACTCTATGAAGAGGTATGAGGCAAAGAGGCACGGCAAATCACACCCACGGGTTAATTAGCTACGGAAGTCTCAACCTGATTGAGAAGATGAAGAGACACGATCAAAATGTATCTGGGCGGAACAAACGGCAGATTCAGAGATCTTCAATTAGTGATCCACACGTTACACAACATTCACAACAGTTATGGTTACTCATTGTAACGTTACATTAATGTCATAATTAGTCATTAATGCTCGATCACTGAAAAGAGAAGACGTTATATTAGGAAATTCCCTATATAAGGGAGTAAAATGTAACCTGTAAGGGACATCCGAACTACTATTGCAATACACTTTATTTTTCGTGCATCTCATTGATTCTTCTTTATTTAATTACTTACAATAATCAGTCTTTCCTTGGTTATCATAAACCCGTGTTCATCCTAAAAATAGCTTTGGTCAAAGGATCTAATTCTTTGGTTAAACATTGAGACCACTGTAGATCTTCTACTCCTTGACATGGTAGATTTTGATGTTATTTTGGGGATGGATTGGTTGTCGCATTATCATGCCATCCTGGATTGTCATGCCAAGGTTGTGACCTTAACATTGTCGGGGTTGCCTCGACTGGAGTGGAGAGGGACTCCTGGTCATTCTTCCAGCAGGGTCATCTCATATATGAAGGCTCAGCGCATGGTCGAGAAGGAGTGTTTGGCCTATTTGGCCTATGTTCATGGTTCTAGTGTTGAGGTTCCTTTTATGGAGTTTGTACCCATTGTCCATGAGTTTCCAAAGGTGTTTCCTGCCAATGTGTCGGGTATGCCACTCGACAGGGATATTGACTTTTGCATTGATTTGGCTCGGGGCACTCAGCCCATTTCTATTATGCCATATCGTATGGCCCCGCCAGAGTTGAAGTAGTTGAAAGAACAGTTGCAGGACTTGCTTGATAAAGGCTTTATTAGGCCTAGTGTCCCGCCTTGGCGTGCAAGAGTGTTGTTTGTTAAGAATAAAGATGGGTCGATGAGGATGTGCATATATTATCGGCATTTGAACAAGGTTACCATCAAGAATAAGTATCCGTTGCCGAGGATTGATGATTTGTTTGATCAGCTTCAGGGTGCCAAGGTATTTTCGAAGATTGATTTGATATTTGGATACCATCAGTTGACGATTAGGGCATCCGATGTCCCTAAGACAGCTTTTTGCACTCGGTACGGGCATTATGAGTTCTTAGTGATGTCATTCGGGTTGAAAATGCCCCAGTAGCTTTCATCGACTTGATAAACCGAGTGATCGGGCCTTATTTGGATTCCTTCGTGATTGTCTTCATTGATGATATTCTGATTTATTCCCGCAGCCGGGAGGAGCATGAGCAGCACCTTCGAGTTGTTCTCAAGACTCTGAAGAACAGCCAGTTATATGCTAAGTTTTCGAAGTGTGAGTTTTGGTTGAGTTCAGTTGCATTCATGGGTCATGTTGTATCAGCTGAGGGTATTCAGGTGGATCCTAAGAAGATTTCAGCGTTCAAGGATTGTCCTAGACCCACATCAGCTATAGAGATCCGGAGTTTCTTGGGTTTGGTGAGCTATTACCGTCGGTTTGTGGAGGGGTTTTCGTCTATTGCAGCCCCGATGACCAAGTTGACTCAGAAGGGTGCCCAGTTCAGGTGGTCATAGGAGTGTGACGCGAGCTTATAGAAGCTCAAGAAAGCTTTGACTACGGCGCCGGTGTTGGTTACAGGTTCAGGGCCATATACTGTGTATTGCAATGCATCTCGGGTTGGACTAGGTGCAGTGTTGATGCAGGATGGCAAGGTCATTGCATATGCCTCGTGCCAGTTGAAGATCCACGAGAAGAATTATCCATTTCATGACTTGGAGTTAGCAGCCATTGTCCACGCGCTGAAGATTTGGAGGCATTATCTGTATGGCGTGTCATGTGAGGTGTTCACGGATCATAAGAGTGTGCAATATATGTTCAAGCAGAAGGAGTTGAATTTGAGGAAGAGGAGATGGTTGGAGCTTTTGAAAGACTATGACATCACCATCTTATATCATCCGGGGAAGGCCAATCTGGTGGCCGATGCTTTGAGTACGGAGTCAGCCAGTATGGGTAGCCTTGCTTATATTCTGGTCGGGGAGAGACGGCTTGCTTTGGATTTTTAGGCTTTAGCCAATCGGTTCATGAGATTGGATGTTTCCCAACCCGGTCGTGTTCTAGCTTATACAGTTGCTCGTTCTTCATTATTTGATCGTATTCGTGATCGGCAGTATGATGATCCTCATTTGTGTATCCTTAGGGACACATTGTGGCACGGTGGTGCCAAGCAGGTTACAGTTGGTGATGATGGAGTTTTACAGATGCAAGGTCGTATTTGTGTGCCTAATGTGGATGGACTTCGTGAGTTGATTTTAGAGGAGGCCTATAGTTCCCGGTACTCCATTCATCCGGGCGCCACAAAGATGTATCAGGATTTGCGGCAACATTATTGGTGGAGGAGTATGAAGAAGTATATTGTGTCATATGTAGCTCGGTGCTTGAATTGTCAGTAGGTAAAGTATGAGCATCAGAGGCCTGGTAGATTGCTTCAGTAGATTGAGATTCCTGAGTGGAAGTGGGAGTGTATCACCATGGATTTTGTTGTTGGACTCCCACGGACTCAGAGGAAGTTTGATGCAGTATGGGTTATTGGGGATAGGTCAACCAAGTCAGCTCATTTCATTCATGTGGCAATTTCATATTCTTCAGAGAGATTGACAGAGATCTACATTAAGGAGATTATTCGTCTTCATGGTGTGCCCTTGTCTATTATTTCTGACCGAGGTATGCAGTTTACCTCGCATTTCTGGAGGGCAGTTCAGCGTGAGTTGGGCACGAGGGTTGAGTTGAGCACAGCATTTCATCTTCAGACAGACGGACGGACAGTCCGAGCGTACTATTCTAATTTTGGAGGATATGCTTCGAGCCTGTGCCATTGACTTTGGAGGTCCTTGGGATCAATTCTTGCCATTAGCCGAGTTTTACTACAATAACATCTATCAGTCGAGCATCCAGATGGCTCTCTATGAGGCATTATATGGTAGGCGGTGTCGGTCGCCAGTTGGGTGGTATGAGTTGGGAGAGTCTCAGTTGTTAGGTACAGACTTAGTGTTGGATGCCTTGGATAAGGTTAATATCATTCAGGATAGACTTTGTACAACTCAGTCCAGGCAGAAGAGTTATGCCAATCGCCGGGTTCATGATGTGGCATTCATGGTCGGAGAGCGGGTATTGCTTCGGGTGTCACCCATGAAGGGCATGATGAGATTTGGGAAGAAGGGCAAGTTAAGCCCTAGGTACATCGGTCTTTTTGAGATCATTGATAGAGTGGGAGAGGTGTCTTACAGACTTGTGTTGCCACTGAATTTGTCAGTTGTGCATCCAGTGTTTCATGTGTCTATGATTCGGAAGTATCACGGCGATCCAGCCCATGTGTTAGACTTCAGCAGTGTCCAGTTGGACAACGATTTGACCTATGAGGAGGAGCCGGTAGCCAAATTAGACCGGCAGGTTCGTCAGTTGAGATTAAAGAGTTATCCTTCGGTTTGTGTTCAGTGGAGAGGTCAGCCTACCGAGGTAGCTACCTTGGAGTCCGAGTCCGATATGTGGAGCCGGTATCCCCACCTTTTCCTCGTTTCAGCTACTTTTTATGTTCATTCGAGGACGAACGTTTGCTTTAGAGGTGGAGAATATGATGACCCAAAAAGTCATCTCTCATTTTATAAGTCAAAACTGTGTTCTGAGGCCTTGAAAACCTCCTTTTATCTCACCTCATTTTGCGTGTGCAGTCCGGGCGTATATCCGGAAAGCTTTTATATGAAAAACTGAGAAAATGCAAATTTTGCCTTTAAAATTAAATTTAAGTTGATTTCGGTCAACATTTTGGGTAATGGATATAATGACCCGACCGGTCGTTTTGATCTCTAGCGCATCGTTCAGCGGTTTGAAGTCATGAGCAGCTCCATTTCAGGTATTATGACTTGAAGGTTTGGTCGGAATTGAATTTCGAAAAGTTTAGAGTTGATTTGGAAAAACAATTCTCATTTCAGAAGCCTTAAGTTGGAGAATATGACTAAGATTAGAATTTTGAGTAAACGACCTCCGAATCAGGATTTGAAGGTTCCTACAGGTTTGTATGATGATTTCGGACTTGGGCGTATGTCCGGATAGGGCTTTGGATAACCCGGGAGCGTTTCGGCGTATTGTGGAAGTCACCATTTTAGAAGAAATTTCCTAAGTTTGACTTGAAGCACATTTCAGTGATATTGATATCTGTTTGGAATTCTGAGCCTGGGAATAGCTCCGTACGGTGATTCTGGAATTGGGAGCACGATCAGAAGTGAATTCGGATGTCCGTAGGTCATTTTGAAGTCATTTGGCTAAAGATAGAAATTTGAAAGTTTTTGAGAAATCCGACCGGAAGTGAAAATTTTGATATCGGGGTTGGAATGCGATTCCGGAAGATGGAGCAGGTCCATAATGTCGAATATGACTTGTGTACAAAATTTGAGGTCAATCGAACGTGATTTGATAGGTTTCAGCATCGGATGTAGAAGTTGGAAATTTCTAAGTTCATAAAGTTTGAATTATAGTGTGATTCGTGATTTCGGCGTTGTTTGATGTGATATAGAGGCTCGACTAAGTTCGAATGAGGTATTAGGATTGGTTGGTAGGTTCGGTTAAGGTCCCGGGGGCCTCGGGCGTGTTTCGAATGCTCATCATGTCGATTCGTGCCTTGTGAGGATTGCTGGTTTTTCTGGTGTGAGAGCAGCAAATATTTACAAAATGCGATCGCATGAGAGGGTCCGCGGTCGCACAGTGAAATTTGGGAGGCTGCTGGATTTTGGTCTATGCGATCGCAAGTAAGTGTATGCGATCGCACAGAGGGACAAAATGAGGCTTCAGGCTTATGGTTGGTGCAATCGCGAGGTTAAATGTGCGATCGCACAGTGTATGTTTAGAGGCTTCTAGGAATTTGCCTATGCGACCGCAGCTATAGGAGTGCGATCGCACAGAGGGTTGGTCTATGCAGTGAATAATTTTAAAACGGGATTTTGGTCATTTCCTCATTCTTTCTCATGGTTGGGGTGATTTTGGAGGATTTCAGAGGGTGATTTTCATCAAGCATCAATAGGTAAGTGATTCCTTCTCATATCAAGTTAAATACAAGGTATATGCATGGATTAAAACATGAAATCTATATAAAAATTGGGGTTTTTGGAGGAAAAGCCTAAAAAATTTATTTTGGATTCCTACCACGAATTTGAGCATGGAATTTAGAGTAAATTGTATATTTGAGCTAGTAAGGCTATGGGTAGAGTATATCTTCGAGAGATTTCGAAATCCGGGCACGTGGGCCCGAGGGCATTTTGGTCAATTCACTCAGCAAAGTTGGGAATTATATAATTTGAATTGTTGCAAATATTAGAGTATATTTTCATTGGTTTATCGTTATTTGGATAGTTTTGGGGTGTTGTGCGTCTATTGGAGTCGTCAGAATGGCTTGGAAGCCAGTTATGGAATTTCGGAGCAAGGTAAGTCTCCTTTCTAACTTTGTGAGGGGAGCTTGTCCCCCTAGGTGAACTAATTAAGTATGTGCTATTATCTTCGGGGGCTACGTACGCACGAG
>MDKI01120928.1:0-26353 GCA_005239505.1 Nicotiana paniculata
AAAATAACTTGCATAATTAAACTACAAAGTAATGAATAAAAGCTGTAAAAATCAATGTTTTGCCTCTCTGAGTAGTACTCCACGAGAGTCTCTTGTCTCTAATGGCATCCCCCTTTCATGTTGTGTTTTTGGGTCTATTTATACGTTTAGGACAAACCCTAGACGTGTAGGAGACTTCTATTCAAACCGGGAAACACTTAAAATCTTCAAAACTCGGATTGGACCAGACCAGGGACCTTGCTTTATGGCCCTAACGCCTGGATAAGGCCAGGCCTGGCGTTATGGCTCTAAGGCCTGGATAACGCCTGGCCTCACCAGTATTTATAGCCCAAACGCCCGGCTAAAGCCTGGTGTGGCCAGGCTTTACAGCCCAAACGCCCGGCTATAGCCCGGTGCACTCCTATTCGCCTCTTGAGCGTATTTTCGACGTTTATGCATCCATTTAACTCGGCTTCCATCTCCAATTCACCTACACATGAAATAGACTCCATTATGCACATACAAAGTGTATTTTTATCATTAACGCACATCAAATGCAAGGCATATAATGTGTTAAACCATGAATTCTAGCCACACATCAACCATGCAATCAGACAATCTCCCGGATATAAATCTCGGCTAATGGCTCCGAAGTATATGTAGTACCAACAGGAATAAAGTGAGCGGACTTGGTCAGCCGATCCACAATAACCCAGATAGCATCGAACTTCCTCGAAGTCCGTGGGAGCCCAACTACAAAGTCCATGGTGATCCGCTCCCACTTCCACTCTGGAATATCCAACCTTTGATGTAATCCACCTGGTCTCTGGTTCTCATACTTGACCTACTGATAGTTGAGACACCGAGCCACAAATCCAACAATATCCTTTTTCATCCGCCTCCACCAATAATGTTTTCACAGATCTTGATACATCTTCGCGGCACACGGATGGATGGAATATCGAGAGTTGTGGGCCTCCTCAAGACTCAACTCCCGAAGCCCATCTACGTTAGGCACACATATCCGACCATGCATCCTCATCACACCATCATCACCAATAGCTACATCCCTGGCATCACCTCGCCGGACCCTATCCTGAAGAACAAGCAAGTGTGAGTCATCATATTGGCGCTCTCTGATACGGTCATAAAGAGAAGACTTGGAGACTACACAAGCCAACACCCGACTGGGCTCTGACATATCCAATCTCATAAAATGGCCCGCTAAGGCCTGAACATCAAGCGCTAAAGGCCTTTCTGCTGATGGAAGATATGCTAGACTCCCCAAACTCTCTGCTCGGCGACTCAAGGCATCGGCCACTACAGTGTCCTTTCCCGGATGGTATAGAATAGTGATATCATCGTCCTTGAGAAGCTCCAACCATCTGCGCTGATGAAGATTCAGATCCTTCTGCTTAAACAGGTGCTGCAAACTATGGTGATCAATAAAAACCTGACAATGAACACCATAAAAATAATGACTCCAAATCTTCAAGGCGTGAACAATGGATGCTAACTCAAGATCATGCACCGGATAATTCTTTTCATGGGTCTTCAATTGGCACGAGGCGTAGGCAATCACCCTACCCTCCTGCATCAAGACACAACCAATGCCTATCCTCGTGGCATCACAATACACGGTATAAGAACCTGAAGCTGATGGCAAAACTAACACTGGGGTTGTGGTCAAAGCTGCCTTGAGCTTCTAAAATCTCTCCTCACAATCGTCCGACCACCTGAATGGAGCACCGTTCTGGGTCAATTTAGTCAAGGGCAAATTGATAGAAGAGAATCCCTCCACAAAGCGTCGGTAATAGCCCGCCAAACCAAGAAAACTCCTAATCTTTGTAGCTGAGGACGGTCTGGGAAAACTCCGCACCGCCTCTATCTTCTTCGGATCCACCTGAATACCCTCACTGGATACCACGTGCCCCAAGAATTCTATTGAGCCAAGCCAAAACTCACACTTGGAGAACTTTGCATAAAGCTTCTCCTCCCTCAATCTTTATAATACAACTCTCAGATGCTGAGCATGCTCCTCCTAGCTATGAGAGTACACCAGGATGTCATCAATGAACACAGTAACAAAGAAATCCAAATATGGCTGGATATGATGTTCATCAAATATATGAACATTGCTGGGACATTGGCCAACCCAAAAGACATCACCAAAATCTCATAATGGCCATAACGGGTCCTGAAAGTCGTCTTAGGAATATCTGAATCCCGAATCTTCAACTGATGATACTCGGTTATGGAACTTAGTGAAAATCATATATTTATGTTCCTAAGGTTATGGGTAACAACTTTCTTCGAAAATTTCCAGAATCTGGGCATGTGGGCCCGAGGGTGAATTTTAGGAATCTTTCATTTAGGGTTGGGTAATCACTTTAATAGTGGGAATATGAGCTTTTGAGTATAAATTGATTAATTTATATAATGTTTGACTAGTTTTGAGTCGTTTGGCACCAAATTTGGAGGTTTGAGCACGTTCTTGAATCGGGAAGTGCGCTTTGAGACGATGTAAGTCTCTTTTCTACCTTTTGAGAGGGAATTAACCCCTTAGGTGAACTTAAACTATAATGTGTTTCTATTTGTGGGGTATACGCACGCACAATGTGATGAGAGTCCGTGCATAACTACTATTCATTTTTATGTCCGGGTAGATTTAGGCCTACACCATGATTTTTTGATATCGTTGCTTTATTATGTTTACTACTTGTTGGTTTTAAAGTGGAGGATGAGGATTTCAATATTTTATGGTTAAAAGTTGAATTTCATATTTCCAAAAAAATATTGAGGAATATTATGGTAAATTGAGAACATCTATGTTAAACCGCTTCGCAAATATATATAGCAAGCGGGGTAAATTTTCCACTACTCTCATGGGAGCGGGTCGTTCACCTCGTAAGGAATTATGGATATGTTATATGGTTCGGGTCGTTCGACCCTCGGCAGTGTACAGTATATTATTATGTATATTTGGATCGGGTCGTACGTCCTCGGCATAACTCGTGTGTGGTGATATCGGAAGGTGAAAGGAATAAATGAGAGAAATGAATTACTTCATACTTGAAAGAAGGATTTTCTTACTTACTTCTTGTTTGAGCTCTATTAGAACTGCATATTATTTTTTTTATGGCCCTTAGTAAGTGTCGAAGTCGACCCCTCGTCACTACTTCTTCGAGGTTAGACTAGATACTTATTTGGTACATGTTGTTTATGTACTCATGCTACACTTCTGCACTTGATGTGCAGGATCTGAGGCAGGTGCATCTGGTTACTAGTCCGACGTGCATACCTGACTTCTAGATCGAGACTACATGGTGAGCTGCCCTTCCGAGCCGTTCAGCAGCAGCCGGAGTCTCTCTTTTGGATTTATATTTCTATCTATTCCTTTCAGACAGTAGACTAGGATTTTTTTGTATATTTCTACTAGAATGCCCACATACTTGTGACACCAGGTCGTGGCACACACTAGTAGACTATGATTTTGGGATTATTGTATTGACTTCTATTTTGCACTCAATTGCTTTTTGCTTAATTATTTTATAGCTGTAGATTTCTGAAACTTTTTACCAATGAGGAATGTTATTCAATTTGTAAACCTATTAAAAGTGAAAACCACTAGATTTATCAGTGTTGGATTGCCTAACGACGCTTTTGGGCGCATCACGACCTATAATGAAATTGGTTCGTGATAGCATGGTATTAGAGCACTAGGTTCACGTAGGTCTCACTAGTTATGTGCAGACCTAATAGAGTCTTGCGGATCGGTTCGGAGACGTCCGTATTTATCTTCGAGAGGCTATAGGGTGTTAGGAAACTACTCTTTATTCATCTTCTATCGTGTAGTTGATGGTGTATTAAGTTTGCTTTTTTTATTCTCTCACATATGGTGAGAACGCACGCAGAAGACGTTCGTAACATGAGAGGATCTGCTCCCCCTATTGCTAGAGGCCGAGGTAGAGGCCGGGGGAGGGCACCGGCTTGAGGTAGAGGGGAAAGATGTCCCATAGTTGCCTCAGTTGCACCGCCAGCGGATCTAGTGAAGGATCATATAGTTGAGAAGCAGGGCGAGGTGCACGCAGTAGAGCCAGCCCCGATCGACTTCATGACAGCAACGGGCTTCCAAGAGGTCACAAGTCGTATGCTACGGTTCTTGGATTCTATGATTCAGGTCGATTTACTTCCAGCAGACCCAGCCACATCTCAGGTGGGAGGGGGAGCACAGATCCCTACCGCTCAGGCTCCTGGGCATGCAGCCGTTGTATATCATACCTCGGGTACTCTCCCTGTGGGCGGAGCCTAGCTAGTCGCAGCAGATGTACCTGAGCCTAGACTAGCTACGATCGACGAGCCACAGAAGCTTTTAGACAGATGGACCAGGCTTCACCCTCTGTTCTTTGGGGGTGAGCGACATGAGGATCCTAGTACTTTATTGATAGATGCAGGGACAAACTACACAACATGAGGATATTGGAGTCTCACGGGGTAGATTTCACTACCTTTCAGTTATAGGGTTGCACACTTAGGTTGTGGCAGTCTTATCTTCTTGGTAGACCAACAAATTCTCCTCCCATGACTTGGGACCAGTTCACACGCTTATTCTTGGATAGGTATATTCCACCCTCCTAGAGGGAAGAGTTGCAGTGTCAGTTTTAGCGGCTCGAGCAAGGCCAGATGTTAGTGACCGAGTATGAGGTGAGATTTTCTGAGTTGTATCACCATGCACTTATGATACTCCCTACTGAGGCGGAGCGAGTGTGGAGGTTTGTTGCAGGGTTTCACTCTAGCATTCAGGCTAGCATAGCTCGGAAGGTTAAGATAGGGACTCCCTATCAGTTAGTGGTGGTGATTTCTCGTAGGATTCAGGGCTACCGTCAGAGGGGTAGGGAGCAGATGCAGTGGCACAAAAGGTCTCATTTTTCTGGAGAGTTCAGAGGTGCCCCAGCTGGGGGCAGAGGTCATTTTGGGAGAGGTCAGCCCAGCAGACCCCCATATTCAGCACCACCACCTCCTCGAGGTGTTCCACCGCGACCCTATTTCAGTGCTATGCCGGAGAGTTCTTACCGGTTGCCGGCTATTCAGAGTTCTTCCAGTGGGTACTCCGGTCATCAGGGTTCTTCCAGTGCCTAATTCAGTGCCATGCTAGAGAATTCATACCGCCCACTAGCTATTCAGGGTTCCTCTGGTGGGTATTCAGGCCATCAGGGTCAGACTTCAGGGCAGCAGTCCACCACTCCGAGAGGTTTCTATGAATGCTGGGATCCTAGTCACATGAAGAGGCACCGCCCCAGACTTCAGGGCAAGGTGGTGCAGCAGGGTCAACAGCCAATGACTACTGCTCCAGTAGCTGCACCAGCCGTCCAGCCACCTAGAGGCGGAGGGCAGGTGAGTAGAGGTCGTCCCAGAGGTGGAGGTCAGGCAGGCAAAGGCCAGCTAGGTGGCTCTCCAGCTAGATTTTATGCTTTTCCAGCCAGACCAGATGCAATGGCCTCAGATGTCGTGATCACATGCATTATCTCTATCTGCGGTAGGGATGCTTCAGTATTATTTGATCCAGGTCTACCTGTTCATATGTGTCATCCTTGTTTGCTCATTTTCTAGATATTCCTTGTAAGTCCTTGGGTACTCCTGTCTATGTGTCCACTCATGTAGGCGATTATGTTGTTGTGGATAGGATCTATCGGTCCTGTGTGGTTACATTTTGTGGATATGAGACTAGGGCAGATCTTCTGTTGCTTGATATGAACGATTTTAAGGTCATCCTGGGTATGGACTAGCTATCTTCATATCACGCCATCCTTTATTGCCATGCCAAGATTGTTACCTTAGCAATGCCGAAGTTGCCGAGATTGGAGTGGAAGGGTTCATCTATCAATACATCTAGTCGAGTTATATCTTTTACGAAGGCTCGACACATGGACGATAAGGGGTGCTTGGCCTATCTAGCCTATGTTCGGGATACTACCGCAGTGTCTCCGGCGATTGATCTAGTGCCTCTACTACGGGAGTTTGCCGATGTGTTTCCTTCTGACCTTCCAAGCATGACACCAGATTGTGATATTGATTATGTACTGACTTGGCTCTAGGAACTCATCCTATATCTATCCTACCGTACCGTATGGCTCCGAAATAATTGAAGGAGTTGAAGGAACAACTTGAGGAGTTTCTAGAAAAGGGGTTCGTCAGGCCGAGTGTATCACCTTAGGGTGAACCAGTATTATTTGTGAAAAAGAAAGATAGGACTATGCGGATTTGCATTGATTACCGCCAGCTGAACAAATTCATCATTAAGAACAAGTACTCGTTGCAGCGTATTGATGATTTGTTTGACCAGTTGCAGGGTGCTAGGGTGTTTTCTAAGATTGACTTGAGATCAGGGTACCATCATTTGAAGATTCGGGACTCAGATGTTTCGAAAACTGCCTCCCGTACTAGATATGGCCATTATGAGTTTCTAGTGATGTCCTTCGACTTGACTAATGCCCCGTGGCATTTATGGATTTGATGAACACGGTGTTCATGACTTATATTGATTCCTTTGTTATTGTCTTCAATGATGACATCTTGATTTAATCATGTAGCATGGAGGAGTATGAGTAGCATTTGAGAGTGGTGCTTCAGACCTTGAGGGAACAGAAACTTTATGCTAAGTTCTCCAAGTGTGAGTTTTGGTTGGATTCCGTAGCATTCTTGGGGCATGTGGTATCAGGCGAGGGTATTAAGGTAGATCCCAAGAAGATTGAGGCGGTTTAGAGTTGGCCTCGTCCTACTTTGACGACCGAGATCAGGAGTTTCTCGAGGTTAGCAGGTTATTATCGCCGGTCCACGCTTCTCATCCATTACAGCACCATTGACTAGATTGACCCAGAATGGTGCTCAGTTTTGTTGTCCGATGATTGTGAGGCGAGCTTCCAGAAGCTCAAGACAACTTTGACCATAGCACCAGTTCTTATGTTGTTTTCCGGTTCGGGGATGTATATTGTATATTGTGATGTTTCATGTGTTGGTTTGGGTGGTATATTGATGCATGAGGGAAGAGTTATTGCATATGCTTCACGTCAGCTAAAGCCCCATGAGAATAATTATCATGTGCACGACTTGTAGTTGGCCGTGATTGTTCATGCTCTTAAGATCTGTAGGCATTATCTATATGGGGTGTCTTGTGAGGTTTACACTGATCATCGCAGTCTGCAGCATTTGTTCAAGCAAAGGGATCTCAATTTGAGGCAGCGTAGATGGCTTGAGTTACTCAAGGATTATGACATCACCATTCTTTATCATCCAGGCAAGGCGAATGTAGTCGCGGATGCCTTGAGAAGGAAGGCAGAGAGTATGGGTAGCTTGACATTTATTTCAGCAGAGGAGAGGCCACTAGCCTTGGACATTCAGTCCTTGGTTAACAGACTTGTGAGGTTGGACATTTTAGAGCCCAATCGAGTTCTTGCTTGCATCGTTGCCCAGTATTCACTATTGGAGAAGATCAAGGCTCGAAATTTTGATGATCCGCACCTATTGGTTCTCAAAGAGACAATACTACAGGGTAGTGCCAGGGAGGTTTTTATTGGCGAGGATGGTGTTCTGCTACTGCAGGGTCGTCTATGCATTCCTAATGTCGATGGCCTGAGGGAGAGGATCCTAGAGGAGGCGCACAGTTCTTGATATTCCATTCACCCAAGTTCTACGAAGATGTATCACGACCTGAGGTAGCATTATTGGTGGCGGTGGATGAAGAAAGACATAGTTGAGAATGTAGCTAGATGCCTAAATTTCCAGCAGGCTAAGTTGAGCACCAGAGGCCAGGAGGCCTACTCCAGCAGATCACTATACCTGAGTGGAAGTGGGAGCGCATTACTAGGACTTTGTAGTTAGGTTACCACGGACTTTGTGAAAGTTTGATGTAGTTTGGGTCATTGTAGACAGATTTACCAAGTCGACACACTTTATTCCTGTTGTGACTACGTATACTTCAGAGAGATTGGCCCAAATTTATATCCAAGAGATAGTTCTGCAGCATGGTGTGCCTGTTTCCATCATTTCAGACAGTGGTCCTCAGTTTACTTCACATTTATGGAAAGCAGTACATAGTGAATTGGGACCCGTGTAGAGCTCAGCACACCATTTCATCCACAGACCGATGGGCAGTCAGAGCGGACAGTTCAGATATTGGAGGACATGCTCAAATCATGTGTGATTGACTTTGGAGGACAGTGGGATCGGCTCTTTCCTTTGGCCGAGTTTGCTTACAACAACAGTTACCAGCCCAGCATCGATATGGATCCATTCGAGTCTAGGTTGTATGGTACTGATTTGGTTAAGGATGCCTTGGAAAAGGTAAAGTTGATTCAGGAGTGACTTCGCTTAGCACAGTCCCGACAAAAGAGTTATGCGGATCAGAAGGCGCGTGACTTATCATTTATGGTGGGCGAGCAGGTTCTCTTGAAAGTCTCGCCGATAAAGGGGATCATGAGGTTTAGGAAGAAGGGAAAGTTGAGATCGAGGTTTATAGGCCCATTTGAGGTGTTGAGGTAAGTTGGGGAGATTGCTTATGAGCTTGCTTTGCCTTCCAGTCTATCGGGAGTTCATCCGATTTTCCACGTGTCGATGTTCCGGAGGTATCATCCCGACTTGTCTCATGTGTTAGACTTCAGCACAATCAGTTAGATGAGAGTCTATGAAGAGGAGCCAGTTGCTATTGTTGATAGGCATGATCGCCAGTTGAGATCCAAGAGGATTTCTGTGGTAAAGGTCCAGTGGAGGGGCCAACCAATCCAGGAGGCGACTTGAGAGTCTGAGGAGGACATGCGGAGAAGATATCCTCACTTGTTCAGCACTCCAGGTATGATTCTAGACGTGTTCGAGGACGAACGTTTGTTTAAGAGGTGGAGAATGTGACGACCTGATCGGTCATTTTGCGTTCTAGGACCCAGTTCCCCTATATAAGACTCCACGTATGTGCTTTTACTGCTTTATGACTTGTGGGCATGGTTAGTTTGAGATTTGGAAGGATTCGGGTTGAAATCAGAATAATTAGTTCCTTAAGTTGGCCAAAAAGGCTAAGTTTGACTTCGGTCAACATTTTTGAGTAAACGAACTCGAAATTGGGAGTTGACGGTTCCAATAGTTTTGTATGATGATTTCGGACTTGGGCGTATGCTCGGTTCGTGTTTTGGATGACCCCGGAGCATTTCGGCGCCTAATATCAAAAGTTGGTTCTTGAAGTTCTTTAAATTTTGTTTGGATCAGGTTTTTGTGTTATCGAGGTCCAAAAAGAATTTCGAGATCAGGAATAGTTTCATAATGTCATTTAAGACTTGCACGCAAATTTTGGTGTCAATCCGAGTAGTTTAAGTACGTTTTGGCCCATTTTGAGTGAATTGAAGGACTTGAAGTTCATAAGTTTGATTCAATTGGTTTCGGGGTGCGATTCTTAGATTTAATGTGGTTTCGGGAGTTCCGAGAGTTTGAGTGAGTCCGTTTTATTATTCCAAACTTGTGGGTATGTTCGGGTGGGGCCCTAGGGGCCCTGAGTGTCGATTGGACGAGGCTCGGACTAAGTTAGAATTAGGGAGTAACTATTGAAGCTCTCGTTCTGTCATAATCGCACTTGCGCTTGGCCAGCCGCAGGTGCGAGCCATGAGTTGCAGAAGCGAAAGTGTGAAGGAAACCCAGCCACTGCAGATGCGAGAACTGTGGTAGCAGGAGCGGAAGGGGCTCGCAGAAGTGGCTCCTTTTGTTCGCAGACGCGGAGCCCGGCCATCAGTCCAGCATTAAGATGGCACCGTATAAGGATCTGTATGTTAGGTGGTGTCGGTCCCCGATGGGTTGGTTCGAGCCGAGCGAGGCTAGATTATTGGGTACAGACTTGGTCCAGGATACCCTGGATAAGGTGAAGGTGATTTAGGATAGACTTTGCATAGCCCAGTCCAGACATAAGAGTTATGTGGACCGGAAGGTTCGCGATGTAGCATTCATGGTTGGGGAGCAGGTCTTACTCCGGGTATCGCCTATGAAGGGCATTATGAGGCTCGGGAAGAAGGGCAAGTTGAGCCCAAGGTACATTGGTCCTTTTGCGGTGTTGCGGCGTGTTGGAGAGGTCGCTTATGAGATTTATTTACCTCCTAACCTAGCAGGAGTTCATTTGGTATTCCACGTTTCTATGCTCCGGAATTATAATGGTGATCCGGCTCATGTATTGGATTTCAACTTAATCCAGTTGGACAAGGATCTATCTTATGTTGAGGAGCCAGTGGCTATTTTTGATAGGCATGTCAGAAAGCTCAGGTCAAAAAACACTGCTTCAGTAAAGGTTCAGTGGAGGGGTCAGCCGGTCGAGGAGGCCACTCGGGAGACCGAGCAGGATATGCAGCCATTATCCTCATCTTTTCACAGCTTCAGGTATGTGTCTATACTCGTTCGAGGACGAATAACTATTTTAAGAGGGGGAGGATATGATGACCCGACCGGTCATCTTGAGAGTTATAGCCTCGATCCCCTATTAACTACTTTCCCGTATTTATTTCTGCTATTGTGATTTGCCCGGAGGTTTCGTTTTGGTTGTTGGAGTGTTTTGGGACACTTAGTCCCTAAACGCGAGCTTAAGCCTTAGGATTTGCACAGTGCGGAATGGATTTTCATCGTTCCCATTAGCTGCGTTAGGTGATTTTGGACTTAGGGACGTTTCCGGATTATGTTTTGGAGGTCCGTAGCTCAATTAGGCTTGAAATGGCAAAAGTCGAAGTTTTGGAGATTTTGGTAAGCATTGGAATTTTTGGTATCGGGATCAGATTTTGATTCCGGAGGTTGGAATAGGTCTGTACGGTTGAATGTGACTGGTGTGCAACATTTGGGGTCAATAAGACGTGGTTTGATAGGTTTCGGCATCGGTTGTCGAATTTGGAAATTTCAAGTTCTTTAAGTTTGAATCGGAGGATGAATCGTGATTTTAGAGCTAGTCGATGTCATTTGAAGGCTCGAATAAGTTCGTATGCGGGAGGGGTCAGCCGTCTCTTCATCGCGAACGCGGGAAAGAGCTCGCGAACACGAAGGCTAGTGGAGGCCTTCGCGAACGGGATAAGGGAATCGTGATCGCGTAACTCTTTTGTAAGCTACTCTTTGTGATCGCGACAGTGTTCACGCGATCGCGTTGAACACTGTCGCCCAGCACTTAAAACAGAATAAAAAATAGGATTTTACCCATTTCTCAAACACTCTATTAGAGCTCGGCCTAGGTGCGATTTTGAAGGGGAAACTCAACACTAATTCATAGGTTTGTACCCTTTAACTCATTTCCTTCTATTTCCATTATCACCCATTAAATTCCTAGTCCTAAACCTTGTTCTTTCATGGTAGAAATTAGGGACTTCTGAAGAATTGGGGGTTTTTGCAAATTGGGGATTTAGACCTCAATTTGGGGTCGGATTCCGAAACTAATTACATATTCGAGCTCGGGGGTGAATGGGTGAATAGGTTTTGGTCCGAACCTCGAGTTTTGACCAAGTGGGCCCGGGATCAATTTTTAACTTTTTGGGAGAAATTTTGGGAAACCTAAATTTATGTATTGAAATTGATTTGTTTAGCAATATTTGATGTTATTAAGTTAATTATGTCTAGATACGGGTGGTGTAGAGGTGGAATATAGAGAAAAAGCGGTAATTGAGTAGTGAGTGGCCTGTGGATCGAGGTATGTGTTTTGCCTAAACTTGACTTGAGGGATTAGGAATCCTTGCCTTAATTGCTCTATGAAAACTCATGTGAACTGTGTATATGTGAGGTGACGAGTACCTATGCGCCACCAATTTATCTGTTTTGCCTATTTCTTTTCATTCTCTTTATATTGTTTCTTCCCTGCTTTAATTGCTACATGTCTACTTGTAATTCCATTCCTAATTTCTGCCTGATAGATATTGTGTTCCCCTTGTTGAAGATATTTGTTATCCCGTAGATTCATTGTTCCCCGTTATTTGCTTAAGCTATTCTTATCGGCATTTTTGTGATATACTGGTTGGGTCTCGCTGAGTAGTATTATTTGTGTAGAGTTTTATTGATTATAAGGTTCCCAGTTTCCTTGTTCTAAATTTTAGGAATTGGTAAGGGCCTTGTGTTAATTTTGTGAAACTTCTATACATCCTGTGTAATTGATATGAATATGGTGGGATCGGGTTGCACACCGCAACAAGTGGAATAAGGGTGATATATTGAGGAGGAATAAGGGTGAATGGTAATTATACGGTGGGATCGTGATTGTAATAAGGGTGGAATATGGTGATACAAGGGTGAATCGTTATTGTGTTTATTATGATATGGTGGGATCGGGTTGCGCGCCACAACATTTTATCTATATTTTTTATTTATGTTATTAAAAAGAAATAAGGGTGGATTTTTTATATGTACGGTGAGATCGGGTTGCGCGCCGCAACAGTTTATATTTTTATGTGTTTTCTTCGATTGTGTAAGTTATACGGTAGTTTTTCATTTCACTTAAGGATTGATTATAGCTGAATACTTATGAGACACGTTGGGTTCTGTATTTATTCCTTGCAAATTACTGCTTTTACATTATTCTGCTTTCTTTTCTGTCTTCTTCTTCATTGTATGCAACTTCTATTGTGAGTGTCCCGCCATAGCCTCATCACTCTTTCGTCGAGGTTAGGCTCGGCACTCGAATAGTTAGATTCTAAATCCCCGACAACGGCGCCAAAAACTTGTTGCGGCAAAATACACACGCAAGTATACGAGGTCGTCAAGTAATAAAGTGACTAAAAGTCGGATGTCGAACCCACGAGGACTTGTGATTAACTATTAACTAAATTAGACTGTCCTAATTATCTAAACAAGGATTAAACCTAGAAGTATTTTATTCTAAAGTAATTAAAATAAAGAAAAGCAAATAATGAACTCTGAAGAAAAGGATAGCAGATTTTTTATGTTATCAATGCGATGAAAACGATCTAGGGTTATGGGCTATCTAACAATCATATTGTATTCTTCAATTGTATTGACTAACTAATTTATCTAGCTTATTGGTTGACAGGGTTGATATTGCTCATAAGAATCTTTCGAGTTGTTACTCGCCTATTAAAGTTAACCTAACGCCTATATGTCTATGGAATTGGAACTAACAAGACGCATTTATAATTCCTGTAAATCAACCAAGCAAGCCAATTAGGTATATGTCTATCCAAACCGCGAATCCGTTCCCCGATGCCCAGGTTCAAGAACTTTCTCTACTCAATCCTATATGCAATCTAGAATTCTCACTTTCGAGTTCAATTCTAGTTTCGTAGATAGTATTCAATTGGTGATCAAGCAATTAAATAATTAAGCGCAAGATTGAATAAATAAACCAATATGATAAATCAAGAAAGAAAAATCAATATCCGTATAACAATAGTCATGAAAGAACAACAACCCTAGAACGTGAAGTTTAGCTCCACATAGACATGGTAGCAAAATAACAAATCATAAAGAGAAACATAAGAATTACTAAGTTTGGTGGAAGAAAAGATGAAACCCGGCCTCCACGGCAGCTCTGTGCTCTCCCTTGGTCAAAAGTTACTCTAAAAAAAATGTTCTCCTCTCTAAAAATAGGTTTAGGTTGGCTTTTATATGAGTTAGGGACGTCTTGGTGTCGAAATAATCGAGTCATAGTCGAAACAGGACAAATTTGCGTTCCGAGTATCTAGGGAAGCGTGTGGCGCTTGCCCTGGCGCCCAAAATATTTTGCTTCTGTAAATTGCGCCACAGCCAGCGCCCCATGCTGTTTGTGGCCCTCAAATTCCATTCAATGCTTTTTCTTCCCAATTTCTCTCCAATTCGCGTCATTTCGTCCCAAAGTGCATCCGAATGATTCCTACACATAGAAATACCACAATTAAGCAAAAATTATTATATTAAACATCTCAAATCGTCGAAACATGAGCAAAATGTGAGGCGATATATATCAAAATATGCATACATTAAGCCGATTATCACCAGTACATGCGATCGGTTGTACTGATACTGCACTCTGCACTTCCTGCGCAGATTTCGGAGCAGGTAGTGGCTGATCGAGAGTTTGGCTATAGATTATATAGCTAGGAGACCCAAGGTAGTCTTGCTGGCGTCCACAAGCCAAGGTATGTCACAATGCACTCATGGCTTGAACACCCAACGTCGTAGAGAAGTCTAATAATGTTACATATCCCTCGTGAAACCATGTGCCCTCACAACAAGAACAAGAGAGTAAATTGAATCCACACATTCGAATCTCATGATCAAATATAGTTTAAGGACTCACATATATCAAAGAAATCTCTCATTCTCACAAAGAAGTCACATGCATGCAATTGGTACCATAGGCTTGCCCTTAATGTAAATCTCTACTAATGCAGCTCGTTCGATCTAAAATCAATTAGGATTTTTTTATGGTTTTTATGTGGGCTAAGTAACGGGTAGGATATATTTAAAGTGACTCGCCTTCCTAAGCACTTTAACACATCACAAAATTACTTTAAGCATATTTTCTTCAACACCACTTCAATTTCACAAACAATATCACCCCCGAAAATGTTCACTTCTTCTTTAAGCACTACTTTATTTCATACCCACTAGCAAGAACAAGACAACAATTTATTCATCTCTATTTTTCCTTCTTCTTTTTTTTTCAGATTTTTCTCTTTTTGTTCCCAACTATTTTTTTTTTTTTTGAATTTTCACTAGTGATGTATTATTTTATAAAATAAGTGCACATTTCTTCCTTTCATTGGTTCCACTCAAAAGCCAACCCACACTTAGTCCCTTCTTACTTCTTTTAGAGCTCATTTCATAATTAACATGCTTTAAGAGGTAAAAGGATCAAAACCATGTCAATTAAGAATAAAAAAGGTATAGGCTTATAATGTGGGTTCCAAATAAAGTCTATAGGCTCAGAAAGGGTAACTAGGGATAAATTTTATTTATGATAAGCAATAAGCTCAAAAATATCAAAGAAAGCCTAAAATCATTTTTCAAACCGATCATCACCTCAAATTTCGCGTTAACTCACATACGGGGCAATTTCTAGACACAAGTACAATGACATGAACTACACAAAAAATCTCACCACACATGGCACATAACTCACTAAGGACGGACCCATTCCGACTCTCAAACAATGCAAGTATTCACGGAGCCACGAGACATTAAGCATTAAGAACAAAGTAAACACAAGTCAAGAAAACGAGAAATATCGTCCCAAAACATGCTATCCAATATGTAAAGGAATCAAGATTAATATCAAAATATAGGGAATATACTATACATGCCAAAGCTTAAATATGTTACTATCAAACAAGTCAAGGCGCCTAGGAATCTTATCTTTCTCCCTCCATTTATTCCCTAAATTCTAATCTACTCTAAAAATTAAAAAAAAAATACTACTACCCGGTTCAAACTACATTCCATGGAAAAGAACCGAGGCACAAAGAAAAACCACAAGGGATTATTACTACCTAAAGAAAGCTAAAAGACATTTTTTTTGATTTTTTTTTAGACTTTAATCCCTCAAGAAAACTGTCTAGGAGATCCATCATCGGGAAAGTCCAATTTCTTTTCATTTTTTTTCGTTTTTTTTCGTTTCTTTTAAATTATAAAATTAATCACCTAAAATACTACACTATTATTAAAAAAAATTGAAACTGAAAAAAATAAAAGAAATTAACATACTAATATAATACTACTAATGAGCTAAAAGAATTCCTCCCACCCCACTTAAAAGAGTGCAGTGTCCCCAATGCACAAATAAAATAAAAAATAACGAGGGTGGACAAGAAACTCCCTGATAGGCCAAAGGCGGAAGCAATAGCGGCTCACGAGGTACTCAGACTTCCCTCAGGCATCGTCCTTTGTGTGGGCACCCCACACTTCGTCCTCACCTTCTAGCTCGCTTTTCCACTCATCCAATGGCTTTGCTTCCTATGCTCATAATCCTACAAAACAAAAATAAATACTACAAGATAATAAAAATAAAAATAAAATAAAAAATAAAAGAAAGCATTAAAGTTGGGTTGCCTCCCAACAAGCACGTGATTTAATGTCGCGGCACGACTTGAACCACTTTCTGCCTCCACTTCGAACTTATGAATTGTACCCCTAACATGGCATCCAGTCTGTGGCTATGCTCCTTTGGTGGGGATACAAAAATTAAATAGGCCAAGTAACAAATTTTTCACTCTATACTTCTCGGCATTTATATGAGGAATGTAATTTTTCTCTCTGGCACGACAAATCCAAGAATGTAAGCAGCATGTTCCTCTTCCATTGACTCCTCCAAAGGCACAGATGACTCGATTTCCATGTAATCATCCAAACACAATGTCAAAAAATGTTTAGAATGAGGACCAACACACCAAAACTTTGGAATTGTATTACTATTTATATCCTCATACTTACATGCACTAGAGTATTCAAATATAACATTATCTACTCCCTCATATGAATCTAGAACACTCTTCCCAACATTGACATCCTCAAGAAAAATATGGTCTAATGATTGATATTCTCGTTTTAGCTCTTCAATTTGGTCTAGAAGATTTTTTCAGCTTCACACAACTCATCATTAAATTGTTGGGTGTTACACGCATCAACCGTTGCACTCAAATATGCATATAAGTTACGCACAGCCAAGTCAAACCTGTCAATTTCTTGTGCAAGTTCAACTCTCTCCTTAGACCAGTCATTCACCAATTTTGTTAGAAGATAACGCCGTTCCTCGTATTCTCTTAATAGTGAATATTCTTCCCAATACCAACTCTTACTCCCATATTCAAATTCGGACCTCCCAGAGTTCAGGTTATGACAAGCCCAAAAAGACGGGCCAAACAAGTCTTCCGTCAACCAAGTGTCTTCATCAATAACCTTACCTCCGTATATTTCATCCTCATATATCATATTGAGAGAACTATAAACACACTAAGAGAAAGATCAAAATTGTTATAAAAATAAAAATATTTACAAAAAGAAAAAAAAACAAAATCTGTAAAGATAAAAGTAAAAGTCTAATCTAGAAAAATAGTTAATTTCTAAATCCCTGGCAACGGCGTCAAAAACTTGTTACGACCAAAAACACACGCAAGTATACACGATCGTCAAGTAATAAAGTGACTAAAAGTCGGATATCGAACCCACGAGGACTTGTGATTAACTATTAACTAAATTAGACTATCCTAATTATCTAAACAAGGATTAAACCTAGAAGTATTTGATTCTAAAGTAATTAAAATAAAGAAAAACAAATAATGAACTCTGAACAAAAGGATAGCATATTTTTTATGTTATCAATGCGATGAAAACGATCTAGGGTTATGAGATATCTAACAATCATATTGTATTCTTCAATTGAATTGACTAACTAATTTATCTAGCTTATTGGTTGACAGGGTTAATATTGCTCATAAGAATCTTTCGAGTTGTTACTCGCCTATTCAAGCTAACATAACGTCTATATGTCTATGGAATTAGAACTAACAAAAACGCATTTATAATTCCTGTAAATCAACCAACCAAGGCAATTAGGTATATTTCTATCGTAACCGCGAATCCGTTCCCCGATGCCCAGGTTCAAGAACTTGCTCTACTCAATCCTATATGCAATCTAGAATTCTCACTTTCGAGTTCATATCTAGATTCGTAGATAGTATTCAATTGGTGATCAAGAAATCAAATAATTAAGCGCAAGATTGAATAAATAAACCAATATGATAAATCAAGAAAGAAAAATCAATATCCGTATAACAATAGTCATGAAAGAACCACAACCCTAGAACGTGAAGTTTAGCCCCACATAGACATGGTAGAAAAACAACAAATCATAAAAAGAAACATAAGAATTACTAAGTTTTTTGGAAGAAAAGATGAAACCCGGACTCTATGGAAGCTCTGTGCTATCCCTTGGACAAAAGTTACTCTAAAATGTTCTCCTCTCTAAAAATAGGTTTAGGTTGGTTTTTATATGAGTTAGGGACGTCTTGGGGTCGAAATAATCGAGTCCTAGCCGAAACAAGACAACTTTGCGTTTCGAGCATTGAGGGCAGCGTGGGGCTCTCGCCCTGGCGCCCAAAATATTTTGCTTCTATAAATTGCACCACAGCCAGCGCCCCACGCTCGTTGTGGCCCTCAAATTCCATTCTTTGCTTTTTCTTCCCAATTTCGCTCCAATTCGCGCCATTTCATCCCAAATTTCATCCGAATGATTCCTACACATAGAAATACCACAATTAAGCACAAATCATTATATTAAACATCGAAACATGAGCAAAATGTGAGGTGATATATATCAAAATATGCATACATTAAACCGATTATCACCAATACATGCGATCAGTTGTACTGATACTGCACTATGCACTTCCTGATTAGATTTTGGAGCAGGTAGTGGCTGGTCGAGAGTTTGGCTATAGATTATATAGCTAGGAAACCCAAGGTAGTCTTGATGGCGTCCGCAGGACCTGGCGTCCCCTTCGACACTTCTATACTTACTATTTTTTTTCCTTATTTCCCAACCAGTTGTAATTTCTTTCAGACAAATGTTTGTAGAAAATCATAGTGTGTTCGTGAATTGTGACTCCCGATTCTGGGTAGAAGTAGCATGTAAATGAAATTAATATCCATACATCGTCACGTTTATTTTGCTTTATTTTTCTTATTTACTAAATGTCCGATAAAAATGGAAAGAATTGGCTAAATAACCTCTCGTGTGATGTTAGGCGCCATCACGGTCCCGGCATTGGGAATTTTGGGTCGTGATAAGTTGGTATCAGAGCACTAGGTTGCCTAGGTCTCCCAATTCAAGAGCGAGCTTAGTAGAGTTTAGGGGATCGGTATAGAGAAGTTTGTACTTATCTCCTAGAGGCTATGAAGTTTAGGAACAAATTTCTCTTTTATTCAACTTTGTCGTGCTATTTTTTTTTCTCAATACTGATTGAACTCTACTACTCTTATTCTCTCGCGGATGGCGAGAACGTGTACCGCTTCTTCAACTGAGCAGCAGCCAGAGCCTCCAGCAGCAGCTCCTACAAAGAATAGAGGTCGAGACCGAGGCTGTGTCAGAGGCCGAGGCAGGGGCAGGGGCAAGGCTCAGCCCAGAGTCCGACCAACAGCCCCAGTTGTGGAGCCTCAGGTAGAGTTTGATGAGGAGGTTCCAGCCCAGACTATTCCTGCCGGACCAGCTCAGGTCCCGGAGGGGTTTATTGTCACCCCAGTGCTTCATGATGCTTTGGTCCGATTGGTGGGCCTTATGGAGAGTGTGGCCCAGACTGGCACATTCCTCAGGGCACCAGCCATATCTCAGGTTGGAAGAGGAGCCTAGACTCCTGCTACTCACACTCCGGAGCAGATGGTTCCCCAGTTTCATACTCTAGCAGCTCATCCAGTCGGAGTAGTTCAGTTGGTTGCTACAGCACAGCCCGGTGATCGGTCATCTATGTCTTCTGAGGCTTTATGGAGATTAGATAGGTTTACCAAGCTCTTTCCAGTTCATTTCAGGGGTACTACTTCTTATTATCCCCATGAGTATCTTGACAGCTGTCACGAGGTTCTTCAGAACATGGGTATATTAGAGACCAGTGGGGTCGACTTTGCTGCTTTTCAGATGACTGGTTCCGCCAAGAAATGGTGGAGGGATTATTTGTTGATCAAACCAGTTGGGTCTCCTACTCTTACTTGGGACCAGTTCTCTCATCTCTTCTTAGAGAAGTTTCTTCCTATCACCTTGAGAGAGGAGCGCCACCATCAGTTCGAGCGTCTCCAGTAGGGCAGCATGACTGTTACTCAGTATGAGACCCGTTTTGTGGATTTGGCCCGTCATGCTATTCTTCTGATTCCTATCGATAGAGAGAGAGGATGAGGAGGTTTATTGAGAGACTTGCTCAGCCTATTAGATTCTAGATGGCTAAGGAGACTGGGAGTGAGATTTCTTTTCAGGATGCTGCCAATATCACCAGACGAGTCGACATAGTTCTTGGACAGGGAGGTCAAGGGTTAGACATGATACCTCATATTCCGGTAGATTAAACGGAGCCTTATCTAGAGGCAGGGTTACTTTTGGTAGAGGCCATCTTCCTAGGACATTCCATTCAGCACTTCATGCATCCCACAGTGCTACAGGGAATCGTGGTTCTTATGTGCCTCCTTATGGGCAGCCAGCCTATAGTGCACCCCAGCTTCTATCAGCGCACCTCCTATTTAGAGTTATTACCATGGTCATATGGCCCGTTCGAGTCAGTCTCAGTTTCCACAGCCATAGTATCAGGATGGATGTTTTGAGTGTGGCGGTTATGGGCATATCAGGAAAACCTGTCCGAGATTATTAGGTGTTCAGCCACAGCATCAGAGTTCTCATGCCATGGTTCCGGCACCAGTTTCTACCGCCTGCTCAGCCAGCCAGAGGCAGGGGTTAAACAGTTAGAGGTAAGGGCCAGATTGTTAGAGGTGGAGTTCAGGCCGTTAGAGGTAGAGGCTCGCCAGCTAGAGGCCGTCCTAGGGATTTGATTCATAGTGGTGGGGCCCAGCCTCGATGTTATTCTTTTCTATCCAGACCTGAGGCTGAGTCATCCGATGTTGTTATTATAGGTACTATTTCACTTTGCAGTAGAGATGCTTCAGTTCTATTTTATCTGGGGTCTACTTACTCCTATGTGTCATCTTATTTTGCTTCATATTTGGTTATGCCTCGTGATTCTTTGAGTGTCCATGTATATGTGTACACACCTATGGGGGATGCTATTATCGTAAATCGTGTATATCATTCGTGTGTGGTCACTATGGGGAGTCTTGAGACCAGTGTAAACCTTCTACTCCTCGATATGGTAGATTTCGATATTATATTGGGTATGGATTTGTTGTCACCTTATCACGCAATTTTGGACTGTCATGCCAAGATAGTGACCTTAGCCTTGCTGGGGTTTCCTCGATTAGAGTGCAGAGGGACTCTTGTCCATTCTACCAGCAGGGTTATGCCTTATATGAAGGCTCGTCGTATGGTCGAGAAGGGGTGTTTGGCCTATTTGGCTTATGTTCACGATTCTAGTGCGGAGATTCCTTCTATTGATTTTGTACCTATTGTTCGTGATTTTCTAGAGGTATTTCCTGCAGACCTATCGAGGATGCCACCCGACAGGGATATTGATTTTGTATTGATTTGGTTCCAAGCACACAGCCCATTTACATTCTGCCATACTGGATGGCCCCACCAGAGTTGAAATAACTGAAGGAACAATTGCAGGATTTGCTTGATAAGGGATTCATTAGACCTAGTGTCTCGCCCTAAGGTTAGCCGATTTTGTTTGTGAAGAAGAAGGATGGGTCTTTGAGGATATGTATAGATTAATGGTAGTTAGAAAAAGTCACCATCCAGAGCAAGTATCCATTGCTGAGGATTGATGATTTATATGATCTTCTTTAGGATGCCAAGGTGTTTTCGAAGATTGATTTGAGATCTGTCTACCATCAGTTGAGGATTAGGGCATCTGATGTCCCTAAGCCAGCTTTTCGGACGAGGTATGGGCACTATGAATTTCTGGTGATGTCCTTTGGGTTGACCAATGACCCATCACCATTTATGGATTTGATGAACCGAGTGTTCAGGCCTTATTTGGATTCCTTTGTTATTGTGTTTATTGATGGCATCTTGATATACTCCCACAGTCGGGAGGAGCATGAGCAGCACCTTTGGATAGTGCTCCAAACTCTGAAGGACAACCACTTGTATGATAAATTTTCGAAGTGCGAGTTTTGGTTGGATTCAGTCTCTTTCTTGGGCCATGTTGTATCAGCAGAGGGCATTCAGGTAGATCCTAAGAAGATTGAGGCAGTCCAGAACTGGTCTAGACCCACTTCAGTCACGGAGATCAGGAGTTTCTTGGGTTTGGCGGGTTATTACTGTCGATTCGTGGAGGGGTTTTCATTTATAGCAGCCCCGTTGACTAGGTTGACCCAGAAGGGTGCCCCGTTCATATGGTCAGACGAGTGCGAGGCGAGATTTTAGAAGCTCAAGACAGCTTTGACTACAGCGCCAGTGTTGGTGTTACCATCAGGTTCAGGATCTTACATCGGTATATTGTGATGCCTCCCGTGTTAGGCTTTGAGCAGTAGTGATGTAGGAGGGCAGGGTGATTGCATATGCATCTCGACAGTTGAAGGTTCATGAGAATAATTACTATGTCCATGATTTAGAGTTGGCAGTCATTGTTCATGCGCTGAATATTTGGAGGCACTATCTTTATGGCGTGTCGTGTGAGGTATTCACGGATCATTGCAGTCTTCAGTATTTGTTCAAGCAAAAGGATATCAATTTGAGGCAGAGGAGGTGGTTGGAGCTATTGAAAGAATGTGATATCACCATCTTGTACCATCCCGGGAAGGCCAATGTGGTGACCGACGCATTGAGTAGGAAGGCAGTGAGTATGGGAAACCTTGCGTTCATTCCAGTCGGTGAGAGGCTGCTAGCATCAGATGTTCAGACTTGGGCCAACCAGCTTGTGAGGTTGGATATTTCAGATCCCAACCATGTTCTAGCTTGCACAGTCTCTTGTTCGTCCTTGTTTGAGTGTATCGAGATCAGCATTATGATGACCCTCATTTGTTTGTCCTTAGGGACATAGTACGGCATGGTGGTTCCAAGCAGGTTACTGTTGGAGATGACAGGGTTTTGAGGATGCAGGGTTGCGTGTGGTTGCCGAATGTTGATGGGCTTCGTGAGCTGATTCTTGAGGAGACCCACAATTCTTGTGTAGCTCGATGCCTGAATTGTCAATAGGTGAAGTATGAGCATCAGAGACCCGATGGTTTGCTTCAGCAGATAGAGATTCCTGAGTGGAAGTGGGAGCGTATCACTATGGACATAGTTGTTGGACTCCCACGGACTCAGAGGAAGTTCGATCTTGTTTGGGTCATTATGGATAGGCTTACTAAGTCAGCACACTTCATTCATGTGGAAGTTACCTATTCTTCAGAGCGGTTGGTAGAGATTTATATTCGTGAGATCGTATGTCTTCACGGTGTGCCCGTGTCTATCATTTATGATCGAGGTATGCAGTTCACCTCGCACTTCTGGAGGGCAGTACAACATGAGTTGGGTATGCGGGTTGAGTTGAGCATAGCATTTTATCCTCAGATGGATGGGCAGTACGAGCGTACTATTCAGATCTTGGAGGATATGCTCCGCGCATGTGGTATAGACTTCGGAGAATCGCGGGATCAGTTCTTTCCCCTTACAGAGTTCGCCTACAACAACAGCTACCAGTCGAGCATTCAGATGGCTCCCTATGAGGCATTATATGGTATATGGGCTCGGTCGCCAGTTAGGTGGTTTGAGCCGAGGGAGGCTCGGTTATTGGGTATAGATCTAGTACAGGAGGCCTTGGACAAGGTCAAGATTATAATGGATCGACTTCTCACAGCTCAGTCCAGGCAGAAGAGTTATGCCGACCGTAAAGTTCGTGATGTGGTGTTCATGGTCGGGGAGAGAATGTTTCTACGAGTGTCATCCATGAAGGGTTTCATGAGGTTCGGGAAGAAGGTCAAGTTGAGCCCTAGATATATCGGGTCTTTTGAGATTCTCGAGAGAGTGAGAGAGGTGGCTTATAGGATGGAATTGCCTCCGGGGCTATCACCATTTCATCTAGTGTTCCCTGTGTCCATGCTTCGGAAGTATCATGGTGACCCGTCCCATGTGTTAGATTTCATCTCTGTCCAGTTGGATAAGGATTTGACTTATGAGGAGGAGCTGGTGGCTATTCTAGCTCGGTAGGTTCATCAATTGATATCAAAGAGTTATCCTTCAGTTCGAGTGCAGTGGAGAGGTCAGCCCGCTGAGGCAGCTACTTGGGAGTCCGAGTCGGACATGTGGAGTAGATATCCCCACCTATTCACCAGTTTAGGCAATTTCCTATGTCCGTTCGAGGACGACCGGTCATTTTAGAGGTAGAGAATATGATGACCCAAAAGGTCATCTTATGTTTTATAACTCGATTCTGAGCTCTTTAGCCTTAAAAATCTCATTTTACCCTCCTCAATTTGCGTACGCAATCCGAGCGTGTTTCCGGAAAAATTTTATGTTGAAAGTTGATAAGAATGAGATTTTTTTCCGAAAAGAAATTTGAGTTGAGTTGACTTTGGTCAACATTTTGAGTAAATGGATTCGGACCCGTGTTCTGACGGTCCCGGCGGGTTCGTATTGAAATATGGGACTTGGGTGTATGATCGGAATCGAATTTCGAGGTCCCTAGCTCGAGATATGAATTTTTGTGAAAAATTAAAAGTCTAAAAATTAAATGGTTTTAAGAATCTATTAATGTTTGGCATTTTTTATATCAGGCCCGTATTTTTGTTTCAAAGCCCGGTACAAGTTTTTTTTTTTTTAGCAAATCCACTAGGCAGGAGCCTAGGGCTAGTTTTATTAATACTAAAAAGCAAAAAAGAACCACATAGGAAGAGCACAAATAAGGGGGATAATAGCACCAGTAATGTTGCCTCTATGCCTTGGCTATATAATCACTCCTCTGCGCCTCACAATGCCCTTATGGCAGCCTCATGTAGAGGAATCATGGTGTAGATGCCGGCAAAGTCTCACGAGGGCATATAATCTCATAGCCATTTGGATATCTTTCCAAAGGCATAGGGCTAGAGCAACACAAACTGGGCTAAATCTTACCTTACAAATCCTATTGAGGCAAATAAAAAACCTCACCTACTAGCATGCATGTACAAAGAAAGAACTAGCTAGTACTAAATATTCTATGATCATCACAGAGTTTATAACATATTCTGGGATAATATTACATAAAACTATGCTAATGTGATGGTAGAATAAGAATATGTAGACATAACAGTGATGTCCTATCTTCTCTAATTTTATGAAGTCTTCAACTTGTAACTGCTTGTCTTCCTCCTCTACCCTCTTCAAAATGTCTTCAAATTTCATGATTTTTTCTTTAAACGAGTGGACTTTGTTGACGTAGTTGGATACACCTGCCCACAATCACCAGATTTGGCATGTCTTGAATAAATTCTTGAGTTACCAAAGCATTTCCATCTTGTTTCCTAACCAACGCTGCCTTGTTTCGTTGTTGTTCTATGCTTTGTACTTTGTTCCTGCTCTTACTCACTCGGCCAGAGCTTAAAGCAGTAATGTTTGAAAATTTAACAGGTTGTGAGCTTACCATTGCATCCAAGAGCTTCCTTTCCTCTAGTGAAATAATTGTAGTTGTTGTGTCAATTTGTTGCTGCCCAGTTTTTGCTGTTACTGTTGTTGCTCGACCACCAGTTGGAATATCAAAATTGTTTAGATTAAAATGATTTTGCACTGCCTCCAAAATTGGAATGGTTGGAACACTTTGCTGCTGCCCAGCTTTCAACACTACTGTTTCACCAGTAGGATTAGCAGCTAGACCATGCTGCATTGTAGGATTTGCTGCCGCTTGATTCGATTTTCCTGTAGGTGAGTTTCTAGGAATAAACACTAGAGCATGGATGTTTAATTTGCTCTTGGGGCTCGCTGCTGTTGCTTCATCAAGTTGTGGAATTGCTAGAACTTCAGGCTCCTCACCTGCACTGTCCAAGCCAGCCTTTTGATCAGCCTCTTCAGATGAATAACCAACAAAACCATCACCCCAGTCCTCGTCATCATCCTCCTCACGCTGGTCAGCCCAAAGCCTAGATTTGATAGCCAACCCTCTCACGTTATCTTGTTTAACATCGTTGTTATTCCCATTAGAGAGCATAAGCTGGCCAGAGTCACCTTCAAATTCCCCACAAGACTCCAATGATTGCGAAGGGATATCAAATACGGATGTGTTCAATGCGACCAAAGGTTGTGTAACCATAGCAGGATTCATTATCATTTCTTTCTGGGCATCTTTGATGATTTGCTCAATCTGAGGATTGGAGAAATGCAACATAGGTGCATTGGAACTGTAGGCTTGGTTGCCTATTAGTTCATCTCCCAATTTGTTCTTATAGTCATTTTGCCGATCATCCAATTTATTATCCAAATAAACATTGTCTTGGCCTCCACAATCATTACTGGACATTGGAACTATTTGTTTGGACTTCTCAATACCATATAAATTTGTTGCAACATCTTTAGGATCCTCAGTAGCGGCAAGAAGATCAAAATTATTTGAGCTAGACACAATATTACTGTCAATTCGTCGACCATCTTTTTTCTTCTGTTTTGGCGAACCCCCGTATTTGCAGGGGATTTTCTATATGTTACTACATTCCAATCTCCTTTCTTTTTGGTCTGATCTCCACCCTTATAATCCTCTCTTGTATTCCCAGTTCTATTTTCCTTGAAAACACTCTTATGCCCATATTTTTCATTCCCTGAGTTCTGGATCACAACTTCTCTGTC
>MDKI01074190.1:0-12886 GCA_005239505.1 Nicotiana paniculata
TAAATATAATTACCCTAACTTTATATAGATTTTTTAATTAAGTCCAACATTAATCAATTAAATTTGATTTTTAACCTAATACGGAATAAATAATAAAAATTACATAATACGAATAATAACTATAAAAAAATGCCGGTAGAATAAAAAAAAAAAATTCAATAGCAGAAATAAAAAAAAATACACACGGACAAAAAAAAATGAAAATACGGGTAGAAATAAAAGAAATAAAAAAAATACGAAAAATAATAACGGAAATGAAATAAATGCGGAAATAACATAAAAATAAGGAAATTAAAGGATCTAACTATGAAAAAACCCTCATGCCAAAACTCCCATCTAGGACCTAAGATCCTTGATGAGAGGTTTTGGCACGAGAATTTTTTTGCGACTAGGAAATAAAAAGGGGTAGATCTTAAGGTTTTGGCCTTTTTAAATATAATATCTATGTATTTTGGTGGAGTTTTTGGGGATTTGGTTGGTAGGATGAGGTTTAGGAGGATGAAAGGAGTGTATGGTGTTAATTTGGGTTTTTTTTTTTGGTTGGCCGCCGCCGGTGGAGAATTCCGGTGGGCGGCGCCGCTTTGGGGAAGGGTGGCGGCGGAAGTGAGGGGAGAGAGAAGGGGGGCGGCTAGGTTTATGGTTTGGGGAGAGAAATGTGAGAGAATGAAGAGTGTGGAAATGAGGAGGGGTGAAGGTTTTAGGACATTTTTATATTTAAAAAGTGGGGAGTTTTGGACCGTTGGATCTACTAGAGATCAATGATCAAGATTGAGTGGAGAGATGGGTATGGATAAGATTTTAAGGGTTGGGCTTGGATTTTTGGGTTATTTTTGGGATTGGGCTTGGTGTTCAGGACTTAGCCCAATCCGATTTTCTTTTAAGCTAATTAGCCTCTTTTAAATCTAAATAATTTTAATTAAACTCTAAATTGAATACTAAATTATATCAAATTGTAAAATTACACTAATCATCTATTCATATTATTTACACGATTAGCCAATCTTAAATTTAAAGAAAAAATACTTAATTTATTACTAAAACTAAAAAGTAATGCTAACACCAAATAATTTTTGAGATTTTTTTTTAATGAAGCAATTAATTATGTGATTAGGCATTAAATTAAATCAAGAACCTAATAATGCAAGATGATGAAGGTTTAAATATTTTCATAACTTAAAAAAATGAAAACATGCGACTAAAAATGTAATAATTCCAAATAAATACCAAAAAATCCTAAAACATAAAAATCTACAAAATAAGACTAATTTACTCATTAATTTTATCGGTGTATTTTAGTAAGGTAAAATTTACATGCTCACAGGAACCATTCTAGCGCAGATTCATTGGTGCTAAAGCTGGTTAAGTCAGGATACTATTAGCCCCGCATGAAGCAAGACGCAAAGGTGTTTGTTCAGAAATACAACAAGTGCTAGCACCATGCACATTTGGTGCACCAACCGGTGTAACTATTGCATTTGGTACTGTCCCCATGGCCATTCATGAAATGGGGGATGAATATAGTAGGTTTTTTTCGACCGTGTCCCTAAAAGGTAAGATTCCTTTTAATTTTAACCGATTAATTCACTAAGTGGGTTGAAGTAGGTGCTCGCCAAAGGATCGGTGAGCACAAAGTGATCGACTGCAATAACGAACCGCGGTTCATAGGCTCTAAAGTCACAAAATTTCTCCATGTTCTTAATATTAAAAGAATTACCTCCTCACCGTACCATCCGAATTCTAATGGATTGGCTGAGTCAACCAATAAGGTAATTATTCAAAACCTCAAAAAGGAGTTAGAAGCTGCTAAAGGCAAGTGGCTCGAAGAGTTACCGGGCATGCTATAAGCATACCGGACGATTGGAAAATCAAGCACGTGAGAGACACCTTTATCTCTCGTATTCGGCGTGGAAGCTCTGATCCCGGTGTAAGTGGTAGAACTAACCTTACGATTCTCTCGAAAAAATGAAGAAGCAAACAATAAGGCATTGCTGGTGAAGCTGGAACTACTCGATGAACGCAGGGACTTGGCACATGTGAGGATGGTGGATCAGAAGCAAATGATGGAAAGATACTATAACCGGAGGGCCAGTCTCCGTTACATTATAATAGGAGACTTGATTTTGAGGAAAGTGACTCAGAACACACGAGAAATCAACACTGGGAAGCTAGGTCCGTCATGGGAAGGCCCTTATCGGGTTTCACCTGTCACCATTCAAGGATCATACAAACTGGAGAATCAAGATGGAGTCAAATTGCCCAGCAATTGGAACGTGACTCACCTCAAATGGTATCATTGTTTATGGATCCCGCCTATACTGAAAGTATGTGCTGCTCACTTTTCCCCTCGACCATTTTTTGTCCGATCGGGTTTTTCTAGCAAGGTTTTTAACGAGGCAATAACGAAACATACTACAAAGGAAGCTTCATTGGCAGAACTGGGACCTTTAATTAACAAGGCGTTGAGAGCATAAACCACTATGAGATAGTTAGATAATCTTTGGCTCGACGGCAAGTTCCTAATGAGAAACAAAACTTGACATCGAACTAAAGACTATCCAACCGTTCACAAGTGTTTAACCAACGTAGAAAGACGTCCAATGTTCCAATTTGCATACATTCGCATACGAACACTAGGGGGGATAGTATTGGATATGGCAGCAAGGATGCCACAAAAATCGGGACTATGAGACCCGGGTACAACAATGTCTAATCAGGACCAGGGATTGCATGACCAACCACGTAGAAACAAGTTTTACAAGTTAGCCACATGTATGGAAATTTTTTTTCTTTAGCAATCAAATGCTTATGTACTTTTAAAGAGAAGGAATAAAGTAAAGTCCTTTTTATTTTTATCTTGTTTCTTTTCAAAACGATGAGTTAATTTTATCATTTGAGAGTTAAAAAAATTTCCAATGATTGTGCCGGAATGAATAGAAGACTTCCTCTTCGAGAGCACCATAAACATAAGAGGATCCTATCTTATTAAACCCTCATATAAATGGGTTTGTTCCGGAAGGGTTTATGGCCAAAACATAAAGCTATTAGACAAAAATACACCTGAAGCCTTTTCTAATTGATGCAATAAGAATAAAACTTTGCGCAACACTTAAGCAAAAAATTTCTTTATTTATCAAAATGCCAAAAAACGTAGTACAAAAGTACAAAGAAAAATAACAAAAGAAAAAAGGAAAAATCTAAACATTATAGCCATAAAAAACCGGGGGGAGAGAGGCAGCTACGCCCCTTCCCCCCTCCCCTCCACCGAGTGAAGTGGGCGGATCAGTCCCCGATACGGGACCTCGGTCTTCATCATCATTCTCCTCAAGTTCCTCATCGGTTCCCAAATACTTGGAACCGGTAACTCGAATATTTAGTTGTGTCAGGCTTTGCTAGGAGACATTCTCGAGCAGTTAACTCCGGTGATCGGGCCTTGGCAATTTCATAAATATCAACGATGCCCGCTTTGGAATCCTCTAAAGTTTTTCTCCTCATATGATACATAGCGTACGTCATCTCAAAGATGAGAGAATCCCTGTGGTGTTGGAGCTTTGCCTGAAGTCTGTCAACCTTGGCCAAAAGGTCGTCCCTCTCAGATCTCGTGGCAACGAGGCGAGAGTTAAGATCACAGATTGTGGAAAAATGAAGTAGGCTTTATCCATGATATTCTTGATTCTCTCCTCCATCAAGACCTACTTCTCCTCGATGGAATTATCCTCCTCGATTTTGGAGATCAAGGTTGCCGCCAAATTATTCACATGTTCAACGATAGCAGACTCGCACTTGGAAATAACAAGAATAGTATCTTGAAGCTCAACCCACCTAGCCTTAGCGTCTGGAAGTTGTGCATGTAGCTGAATGGATTCTTGGTTGTGGGCATCACTTCCTGCTCACTCTACTACAACCAGGCCTTAAGCTCGGCCTCTTTGGTAGCCTTTGCCTCCAACACCGGGAGGCGCACAGCAAGTTGATTCCTTTCGGCAAACAGTTGATCCCATTCGGAAAAATGTCCCTTTTTTATCAAGGATCAATCTCTAAAGTCCCTCGAAAGCAAGGAAGTTGACCTACAAAACTTATATCAAAGTCAAAAACCCTATTATAACAGATAAGTAAAGAACAAGCAGTAAGAAAACAAGTACGGTACCGCTGCCGCATTGTGCATGGAATTATTCAACATGCACTCCTGTGAAAGGGAATGTATCTTCTTCTTATCTTTCTCTGGAACCAGTGGCTTCAGGTAGTTGGCAAGCTCCACCGGCCTGGACAGCAGATGGCACCCCTTTGACACCGAGAGAGTGACACTCCTCCTTTGAGGACCTGGATAAGGGTATTATTAGTTGTGCCCCAAATTCCCATGGTTAGGGGACAGGGGAGGAGAAACACCCTCTTCTGTAGCAACCGCCTCAAGTGTGGCCTTCTTCAATTTCTTATTTTTATCCCCATTCGAGGAAGAACGTCTCTTTTCTGGTCACTTGTTCTCCGGTTGGGGACTCAAAGAGGAAATGCCTTCACAAGAAGCAGACCCAAGGGCACCGCTCTAAGTGAGAACATCTTGCAGCAATGTAGGAGCCTCCGCAGGACCGGCCGAAACCTCAACTTCAGGACAGGTAATAAAGCCATCCCTGAGTCTTGAATCAAACAAAATTATATGGTTATCAAGTTTACTTATGTACATACAGAGGCAGAATGTAGAAGGACTCAGTTTACCATGGTTCTTGGCCTTCCACCAATATTTGGAGGCCATCTCCTTCCACCGACGGGTTTCTGGCATAGTAATATCCAAAATCTTCTGAACCCAATGGTCAGGCCTTCAACCCCTGGTGGTGTCAGCCGAAGAGCTAAAAAAATAGAAACAAAGAGGTCAATATTGATGGGAAGCAATCTTTTACGAGTGAAAGAGATGAATATATCACAAAAATAAGCGAACACTCCATGATTCAGGAAAGGATGGAGTTGTGGCCGGGATGATATCCCTAGTAGCAATAATGACAAACCACTTCATCTATCCACGGTCGTTGTCATCACCGACGCTGGTAAGAATGGCATGATTCCCCGTTTACTGAAATTTATTACTCCCCCACGAAAATTTTGGGAGAGTACATGTTCATCATATGTGCCGAGGTGAGGGTTTTCTCTGTCTCCGGGCACAGCCGACACAGACAAGCCATTGTTCGCCACATTGAAGGGCCTACTTGTGCCAAGCAGACATGGTACCGGTAGCATAACTCCAAGATCATGAGGTCAAGTCCATCCGTCAAATAAAACATGCCCAAAGTGAAGGGGTACGTATCGACATAATTAAAACCTTTCTTGGTGAAGGTAACCCGATCCACCAGGTCAGGAGCAATGATGTTTAGGTCTGGGCAGTTACAGTCCAACTTCACAGTAGGAATAGTGGAAGGGCGAATAGAAGAAGGATACATGCTAACAGCCCACGTCCGGGGATACACATAGGGGAACTTCTCTTAGAAGTCATTAACGATGCTCAAATGTTTGGGTAAGATGGTGCTTACAGTGGGAGGATCAGCATCGACATCAACCTCTCTATCTTTTCTTCTCTTCAGGTCTCCACCAAAGAGAAGACCAGGGTTCTCAAAAGACTCAGTAAAATAAGCTATAACAGTAAGAAGATGATGGATTTTTTGAAGAAAAATCGGAAAGAGGTGAAAGTAGAAGAAGGTTAAGTGCAAAAAGGTAAGAAACTTATGAAAATCTTGGAAGTGAATGAGGTAGGATGATGAGTATAAGTATAGATATAAACAACAAAAATCATGATCATGATTACCTCGAGAACCAGAGAAAATATTGTTAAATCATGGGAAAACACGTGTTCAAGGTACTAAATACGAGAAGACGTGCATCTTTTCAAGTGTCATAGACTGTTCAGAAGGTTTTCAGAAGATTTCTTATCAATAAAGGAATCTTCACCAACTTCATGATGACATAAAGATATGCCACTGGAAAGCAGAGGAACAGTCTGTATAGGGTAAAATTAGTTTACATTAAATGATTGAATGACAACATTACACGTGAAACCAAAGACAAGTAGAAAGTAAATTGTGTAGCAACCAATATCAGGAACAACAAATGCAATTGACATCGGGCTAACCCCGAAAGGAATATGATCAAGTGGGCATAATCAAATGCTTGCCATCGGATAATATTCAATGAATAATATTCCGTGGCATTAAATGAGCAGTTGTTGGAGAATATTTACATTAATGTCCTATCTTTACATATTTATCAATGGCCCTCTTTATTGTCATTTAAGAGGGGTTTGATCTTAGAATCTTATTTTTCTAGGTATAGCTATAAATTGTAGACTCAACAGCCATTGTAAGGGAAGAAATTATTGGCAAAAGTTATGCTATATTCTATTCTCAAGTTAAACCAAATAACTTTACTTGCTTTTTATATTGTTTTTACTTCTGTTCTTGAAGGCATTGCTCTCGAAGCCAAACCTGTCATTTCCTTTGATTTTAACGCTAAGCCTTATTTTTAATCTAGTTTATTTACTATTTTAGATCAAATCAGTTCGCTTTTTTATAATTCACAAAACAAATTCAACTGTAATGTTTTACGGATAAACAAAGAAATCTCTCTGTCTTATTTAAAGATTGAAATATTCTGAGTTTCCTTTTGAAAAACTTGATTACATACATAATCTATTGGGATAGAAATGCAAATCGCATGAAAACAATTGCACTAAGAAGTTAATTGAAGGGAAATTATTGAACAGATAAAGTAAAATCAAAGGGACTACCATAAATGCTTTTTCTTCAAATAGTAGAAAAGCCATATATCCAAAAACCGATAGAAAGTTTCTTTGGTCCCCCTTTCGTATATTAGAATGCGTACTTTGACTCCAGGATCATTAATTAATACCTATATTACTTGCACAAGTTATGGAAGAAATTCAGATCAGAAATACGAGCAATCACCTACCTCGAGACCAACAAAGTCAAGGTACTCTCCCTCTTCGTTTATGCGAACTTATTTTTTTTGTTCCGTTCTAAAAAGAATAATCTTTTTTTAAATTTGAAAATAATTTAACTTAAATTTACAATTCTACCTTTGATGAGATCTTATAACCAGACAAATACGACTCTGACTCCCTTTTTGACTTGCTTAGGACCACAAATTCTTAAAAAAATATCTATTTTTTAATATTCGTGCCCAATCAAATAGATTCACATAAATTGAAACCGATAAAGTATTAAATTTAGAAAATAAAATGCTCAGCCTTACAAGTGACAAGCCATGCAATCGTACACCCCTTCAAATGAGGCTTCAAGGGAAAGAAACACCCCTTTGTTGGAAAAATTTTTATCCGATAAATTCTAAATTAGAACAAGCTTACAACTCTCTTATCAACAGTATATAAAATAATTGGATTGCAGATTAATTTAAGGTGTACTCCACAATCTACATTCACTTGTAACAGAAAAGCCATTCGCTAGTAAGATAATAAACAGAAGATCTTAAAAAAACTTCATAACTTCATTCTTTAAGCTGCTGAAGAATTCTATTCTATTCTTATAAATCAGAATTATATTCGTTGGACATGCTCAAAACATGCATCTACCTTGAGCCCTACAAATTAATTGAACAACATACCAAGTCAATATTGTTTGAATACATGAAACGATAAGATCAACCAAAGACTTGAGATTTGTCCTATTAGCCATCTATACAAGTGGATCCTTCATTGGAAATAAAGAAATTCTTTATTTACTTGCGATGATTTCAACCATGACATTATTACATGAGATCAAAAGTTATATCAAGGAAATGCATGTACAAAATTGTGCGGATATTAATTTGTAATTCTTGTACTCTCTCCGTTTCAATTTAAATGACACACTTTTCATATTAGTCCGCTTTAAAAAGAATGATACATTTATATAATTGAAAATAATTCAACTTTAAATTTCTTATTTTACTATTTTTATCCTTAATGAGAAGTTTTTATAACCACACAAATATCATGGCCTCACAAAACTTTTACCCCTTAAGCTTTTAAGACCACAAGTTTCATAAGTCTCTCTTTCTTCTCTTAAATTTCATGCCGAGTCAAATAAATTGAAATGGTATGAGTAATAATTAATGATTAAGCATACCTTGTAAAGGTAGCAACTTCAACACAGGGTGAATTCTTCCAAACATCAAAATGTGTTCTTAGGATTTCCCTTGCTTTATCCTTGAGATGTGAAGGACAATCTGCTTGAAGCACCGTGCAAAGCTTTGACACAGTTTTAACTTTCAACATCTCCTGAAGCACTCCACTTGTTGCAGAATACCTGGAAATCAACGAAAGAATCGACATGGCTCGTACATCTGCAGTGGGAGTCACTTTGAGAATCCTCTTTGTGATCATAGCAATTCCAGCAGCATGACTAAGAAGTTGCGCTCTTCCATCTGCACAAGAACACAAATGGAATAGTATCCCCAGAATGAGCTCTGTGGTCTTTTTATTTGAAAATTTTAGGTCGAGCTCGATGAGCTCGAACACTGCCCTTGATTCAATCATCATATTTCGGTTTCTTCCCAGAGAACTGGTATCTAACATGACATGTAAAGCAGCATCAAGTCCTTTTTCTGTGATGATACTACTCTCTCGTAAAAACCCTATTATTTTCTTGAAAAACTCAGGTCTCAACCTCCCTAATGTCCCCGAATTCACCTTACCGAGGACAGTTCTCAACAGACATATTGCATGGTTTTCTATTACTGCATGATTTTGCATCTCATGATCAAGACCTAATGCCCACGTAATCGGATCAACTATTTCTTCATGATTCTCGAGCTTAGCTTCACAAGAAATATTCCAGATCAAAGAAAGAGTAGTAAGGGCTTTTTCAAGACCATTTATATCACCTTTCTTGTAACATTGGATCAAGAAACTAACTAGGCCATTATGAACTCCACCTTCAACCATGTACTGCCTGTTCCTCTCATTTTCCTTGGCCAGCAACTCTAACTTCTCTAGCGTCCTAATCTTCGCTCTGGGGACCGAAAGATCACGCACCAGGTTGAGGACATAAAATTTGCTTGGAGGAGGCTTTGGAGTTAGAATCCGATCAATACCGTTGGCTCCATTTGCTATGCACCATGCTTGAATCAGACGGCGGAGAGTATGATTTGGTGTCAAGTGAGAGTCTGTTGGCAAAGGCTGCTTAGTAACTGGACATATGGTATTATGGTTCTTGAAAAGCCAGTGTTCTATGCTTTCACGATCGTAGGTGATTCCTGTAATGGCCGTCACTGGATCTTTCATGATTTGTAAAGAAATTGGACAAATGAAATACTCAGGGACTTCTATATTTTCCATGATCTTTTTGGTTTCTCAATTTTGTTACTTCTTTGGAATTCTAGTAAAAGAAGTGATACTAATAGCCTGTTTGTTAAGCTTTTATTTTTTTAGGCTAAAGTGCTTTTTTGGTGGAAAGTATATTTTTTATAAAATTGAGGTATTTGGCCAAGCTTTTGAAAGGAATAAAAGTGCTTTTGAGGAAAATAAAAATAATTTTTGAAAAATAGAAAATAGTATCTCTTCAAAAGTATATTTTTAAAAAATACTTTTAAAAAAAAAAAATACTTTAAAGTATTTTTTAAAAATTTGATCAAACACTAATTGCAACTTAAAAGTATTTTTTAAATAAAATAGTTAGATACAGCTTCTCATCAAATTCTTTTTTTATTTCTAAAAAAAATATATTTTTAAAATAAACTGATTTTAATAGTTCGAACTATAAATAGAGTGGTGTGGAATCAAGGAAGAGAGTTTACTGGTGTGGTAAGAGAAGGCGGCTAATGCATTGAAATAATAGAAGGAGGAAGAAGACCGGAGACCGGAAAATCTGATGATTGAGCTAAGGAATAAGATCGGTCGTTAGTCATGCTATCTCACTATGTGATTACTTGGGACCTTGGTCAAAGTTAAGAGTAACTGGTTATCTGACCAAAGAAATCAATTTGTTTATTTTATATTTGTTACTTCCTTCATTTTTACTAATTACAATTTATATTTTCCATCTCACTTCACACGAAAAATTCACATGCTACTCAGTACATAATATCCGTGATAAATGTTAATTAGGATGTTCAAGAGACTTTATTTATATATCGAAAAGTAAAACTACAATTTCTGACCAAGTAGGAAATCAATGAGAAAATAGTTTATTTTAATAATTATTTGGATGAAAAAAATAACATTTTAAAATAAATACAACATCGGATAAGCTACTGAATTTAATATAGAATTTATTAAGTTAAAATATAATAACAGTTCCTTTTTAAGTAAAATAAAAACCTTAGACAGGCCAAGGAGATTAAGTTGAGAAATCAATTGAAGCAAAATATGACAACTATTTGAAATGGTAAGTACTGAATTAACGGCGAGTTTTAACTTAAAAGTCACAGAAGGTAAGCATGATTTTAATTCTTTTATTTAAAAACACTATATTACTAACAACTGAGGAGTACATGAGATAATGACTCAACGTAGTAATCTCACCTCGAAAATCAATTTACCATAATAATAGTATTAGGAAAAAAACTCAGGAAATGATGGCAAGGCAATAAGTCAATGACAATAACTCAATTCTCCGAAAACAGTGAAGAACCAGAAATATAAATTCTCAGAGGCTCGTACGAAAGAACCCAAGAAAATGCAATAAAACAGGGAATACAAAAGACAAAATATGTTGTAGCGTGCAAATCGATCCAATCATATAATATCAATATCAGAATTCACCCTTATTTCACCATATCAATTCACCTATATTTCACCTGTTGCGGTGTGCAACCCGATCCTACCGTACAATATCAATATCATAACAATAAATAAAATATGTTGCGGCGCGCAACCTGATCCTACCATATAATATCAATATCATAATTCACCCTTATTTCACCATAACAGTCCACCTTTATTTCACATGTTGCAGCGTGCCACCCGATCCCCCTTACAACAACCTAATTCAACAACAACAATTCAATAACTCCATTTACTAGAATTTCTACGATACAGGGTATCAGTACACAACAACAAAGGAACCACATAAAATTCAAAGGAATACAACAAACTTTACAAAAATGACAGGGCAGGTAAGGTACGTGATAACTAAGTATGCAATCACAACAATTAGGACAGATAGCAGATAAGCACAAAGACATAGAAGAAGTACACAATTAAGAAGTAACAAGACAATAAGAAAGACAATGACTTCAATTAAGGCATATAAGGCCAAATAACGAGTAAGAAGTACAATAGGTGCTAACAGCGTCAAATAAAGCATGTAAGAGTAGACTAACAACGAGATACCACATGTTATGACAATTCAATTAAAGGCATGAAAGGACACTAGACAATCTAAACCGGTCAAATACCACATATAGACCGTATACCCACTCGTCACCTTGCGTACACGGCTTTCACATAATAAGATAGCACAATTTACTAAATTCATAAGGGGTAGTATCCCCCACATAAAGTTAGGCAAGACACATACCTCAATTCGGCCAACTCAATCCTCAATTTAGCTTTTCTTTTACCAATTGACCATTGATCGGCTTAATCTAGCCAAAGAAAACTTAAATACATCAAATAATTAAAGGGAAAACAATTTAAATTAACAAATCCATAATCCTTATACAATTTGCAAAAAGTCAACAAAAGTCAACCCCCTGGAACCGCACCTCGGAACCCGATAAAATTTACAAAACTCGAACACCCATTCCGATAAGAGTTCAACCATACTAAAACTACCAAATTCCGACACCAAATTCGTCCTGCAAATCATCATTTTACATTTTGAAAGATTTTACAATTTTCCCCAAACTTTCCTGTAGATTATAATAAATTTGATGTTAAATCTGAGGTATAATCACAAAATATAATTATTAGAGGTACTTATCCAATGATTGTAGATGAAATTCCTCTCTCAAAATCGCCCACTCTCGGACCTAGGGTTCAAAATATGACAAAATGAAGCTAAAACTCGGAATGCCTGATGTGTGGCTAGAATTCATAGTTTTCAGCATTATATACCTTACATTTTATGTGCTTTTGTGATAAAAATACACGTTATATGTGCATAATGGAGTCTATTTCATGTGTAGGTGAATTAGAGATGGAAGCCGAGCTAAATGGGTGCATAAACGTCAAAAATACGCTCGAGAGTCGAAAAGGAGTGACCCGGGCCATACCCGGGCGTTTGGCCCCTAAAGCCAGGCCTACCCAGGCGTTAAGGGGGCGTTTGGGGCTTAACTCCTGGGTGCCTGGTCTAGTCAACTCCGAGTTTTAAAGGTTTTTAAGTGTTTCTCGGTTGTAATAGAAGTCTCCTACACGTTTAGGGTTTATCCAAAACATATAAATAGACCCAAAAACACAACTTTGAAGGGAGGATGCCATTTTTGGAAAGAATATACACACAAGATCATTGAAGAAGCAAAGGATTATCAGTTTTCTTCATCTTAATCTAGTATTTTCCATTTATGCAAAACTTATGCAATTGTGTAATTCTAGTGTGAGTGGCTAACCACCCATTGTTCTTGGGTTGTGGTTTAGCCATGAATATTGTTATTCGATATTAACTTAACCTTGATTATAATTCGCTCAATATATGGTTGTTTCTTCAATTCTGTCTTTAATTGCTTAATTGTTTGGCCAGCAATTAGGTTCTACATACTATCTATGTTATGCTTGGGAGAGCCGTATATAGATTAGAGAAGAATTGAAGAGAGCGCGATCTTAACCCTTCAGAGGAGCGGATTTGTGGTTAGGATAGGAATATACCTAGTCACCGTGCTTAAATAAACATCATAATCTTAGTGCGTTCTAATAGATTAATTTCATAGGAACATAGGCGTTAATCTATTGAGAATA
>ML365117.1:0-11476 GCA_005239505.1 Nicotiana paniculata
TTGCTAACTCCTCACGATCCTTCATTTTATTATATTTCATAAATCCTCCAGTAGTTGGGTTAAAAGTGGTTTGATTTTCATCACCATCAACGTCCCATTCTATGGAATGATCAATTCTCATATGTCTAGTAAGCGTCCCAGTCCCCCCTATATTTCCTCCAGTCAAATGTTTAAAATCATTTTTACAAATTTTGCACATAACTCTATCAGTACCTTCAATTAATTCAAAAAAATTCCAAACCTTACTTCTTTTTCTACGATTAGTAGTCGGAGGAGCCATAAGTGGTCTACGACTACCACTAGTGCCACGACCACCCCCCCTTGTAGCAACTCCAACACTACCAGCTCCATCACTAGTAGGTGTAGCTAGTATTTCATTTTCCATTTCTAATTCATTATCTTCTATTCCAAAATGTAATTGTTCATAATCTATATTATCATTAGGCGATGTTTCGGAAAAATGTGTAAATGGAGTATTTGTAAATAGGGTATTAATATTACTATTACTACCAGATGCTGAAAAAGAACCTCTTTGTTTATTTCTCCTACCAGCAACTTTTTTACATGCTCTTTTAGCAGCATTAAACATATTGTAAAAATTTAAGTATAAACAAAAATTAAATATGCAAATAAAATAGTAAATAAGAGATAGAGTTGGAGGGAGTGCACCGAATTCGGTATAAATTGAGCACTTGATGATTCACAATTCCAATGTTACCACGAACAAACGTCAAGCAAGTATTTCAATTTTGAGGTTCAATTGTTCTTTAAACTTCAAAATTCGAATGATAAAACACGATAAATTAAATTCCAAAATAAAGAGCCAAATAAAATTAGAAGATGAGTTGAAGACTTAAAGTCTTGAAAATTGGAGAATGAGAGATTAGAGAATGAGAGAAATTCTGAAATTGAAATTGAGAAATGATAGTTGAGTGAAGAAATGAAGAAGAGGAGGGGTATTTATAGTTTTAGAGAAGGTTAATTTTGTCAAATGAAAATAGGTTAAAATTTAAAGAAAAAGGGGGCTATTTGTGCAAATTTAACGTTGGGCAACGACATGTTGTCAGGGGTGACCATTGCCAACGGTCAGTGGGCCCCGCATGTTAAAAAAAAAAAAATAGCCGTTGTACCGGGCCGGTTAAACCGGTACACGGTTACGGTTCAATACCTGTCCGGTTACCCATTTCAAAATAATTAAACAGACCAACCCCCTCTAACCCCCCTACCCAGCCCACCCGGCCCCCTATGAATCGGGCCGGTCCGGTTCCGGTTTTAACTGGTCTGGGCCGGTCCGGTTACGGGTCAACCCGGCCCGTTTGCCACCTTTAATAAAAGCTAGTGCCTCGATTAATACACGTAGTGAGAAAGCGTATATACTCTCCTCGGTCGAAAATAAGTATTCCCTGCGGTCCAAAATAAGTGATTTTTGGTTGTTTTTACACAGATTAAGAAATTCACCTTTTAACATTTATTAGCAATGATATTAACCATATTAACCTTTACTATCTCATATAAACGCTCCTAACACATACTCAAATACTATTTACTCCTAGGACAATGTAGGAAAAAAATAATTAATTTATTCTTGAAACCTGAAAAAATCACTTATTGTGGACCACATAAAAGGCCAAAAGATCACTAATTTTGGACCAGAGGGAGTATCACTTTTAGCCAATTTTATTTGGTCTAAAATAAGTTTCCCTTTAAGAAACCAAGAATTATTTTTGTCAAATATACTCTTGCTCAATTAATTGATCCAAAAAGTATGAAAAGATGAACAAAAGGGCTATTAACGACATCTACTTTTGTAATGTTGCATATTGGGCTATATGTAATATTTCTCTTTCAACAAAAGAAATTTTTTTCACAAAATTACGGTAATAAAAAGAGAAGAAAAAAAAAGTAGGGACATTTAATAGTGATTTAATGCTTTTGAAAAGGTACAAACTGTTGTAATCCAAATCAAGATATTGTAAGAGTTGACTAATAAACTCAATTTTTTCCTATATACTATATAAAATAAAATTCCACAACTCAAATCCCCCTCGAAAAATCCTTTTTTCTTTCTTCGAAATGACTCTCTCCTTGATCAACATCTTCTTCTTATTATTGTTATTAACTCCAATTGACCTATCAACAGCAAAATCTTGTTTCATAACCCGAAAATTTTACGTACATGTTATCGACAAACTTCCTTCTAATTCCTCTAAACTGCAAGTTCATTGTGCTTCTGGTGATGATGACCTCGGATACCGTAATCTTACTGCTAATCAAGAATTCGATTGGTCGTTTTGTCAAGGATTTGCTTGGACAACTTTATTTTTTTGTCACTTTTGGTGGGGTGCAAAGAATAAAAGCTTTAATGTGTTTAATGATCCAGTACATTGTGTAGAAGATGGAAAACTTCCAAAGCTTACAGAGCAGTGTGCATGGGTTGTGAAATCAGATGGTTTTTATTTAGGAACTTATATAAGCCCTGGAATTGTTGAAGATATGTATCGCTATACTGGGTGGTAGAAAATTGATATGAAAATTATTTATATAATCAGATCACTTACATCTAATTACAAGTAAGTTTATATGAAAAAAAATAATGATGTAATCTGATAGAAAATTAATGGAAAATGCAATTTCATTTCTTTTTATTTTAATTAGCTGCAACCTGCAGATTCATATTTTCTAGTCGACATATTTTAAATTTTAATAAAAAACAATATACACAAGTATAAATATTATAACAATGTTCGAATTTTAAACATATAATAAAATAAAAATAATAGAACTTGATTCCAGAAATTGCTAACCTGATATCAAAACAAAAATCATTGTCCTTCAGCCCTTGTCTTTGAGAGAATAGATAGCTTTGTAAGAGGAAGGAAGAGAGTAAACGGTAAACGTTTTATTATGTAAAATATTATTAATACGGGGTTTCAAGAAGAAGAATTAACCTAAATAGGCGCTTCAAGTATAAATAGTTGGTGGATGTATAATGTGTGCATAATCATATATTACTAGTGTTGAATCTATATATACAAACTAGAAAAGGTAAACAGTGAATCGGGCGGACTATTTGTGTAAATATTCCTTAAAAAAAATCAGGGCCCATAGCAGATGTTTCAGCGACTTGCGCCTTCAGCCAACTACGAGATAGTAAAAATGGCGTCGGATAGCCACTATTTAATGTGATATTTATTTTTTATCCAACAATTCTAATGTCGAGCAAAAATAGCAACTACTCTATTAAAATTAATATGAAAAGACATTTTTACCTTTTCTTCCATTGCTTTTCTTGCCAAACCCTCGCTTCTCTCTCTCAAGTTCGATACTCATTATTGATCTCTCAAATTGTGATGACCCAAAAGTTGCAGAATCAATGTGTGATGCGGCAGAGAAATGTGGTTTCTTTCAGATCATTAATCATGGTATTCCTGTTGAAGTTAGTGAGAATGTGTTAAAAGCTGGACATAACTTCTTTGAGTTGCTTGTTGAGGAAAGGAGGAAGTATTTGAACGAGAATTCACTCACTCTCTGTAGGTGGAGTTCTGATTCTTGTTGATGCATGTGTCGTTGAAAGGATTTGGTCCTTAACTTAAAGTTACAAGTACGTAAATTAAGGACAAGTAGTCCTTAACTTAGAGTTACAAGCACAGAAATTAAGGACAAGAAGTCCTGAACTTAGAGTTACAAGTTCAAAAGTTAAGGACATATAGTCCTGAACTTAGAGTTACAATATCAAAAACTAAGGATAGGTAGTCCTTAAGACTTACAAGCTCATAAATTAAGGACAACTAGTCATGAACTTATAATAAGGCAAAATACATCGGCAGCCCCTTAAAGTTGTCCTCACCTTTCAATCTGACACTCCATCTTAAGTCCGTTCTATTTGAACACTTCAATCATACCTCGAATGTGTCATTTAAAAATAATTCGGTGATGTGGCATAGTGTGTGTTGCCCACCTCTTTAGAGAGCGTGGATGCTATTATTATGGGCCCCAAAGAATAAATAAATGTCAATAGAAAAAAAAAACAAAAATAAATAACTTTCTTTCTCCCACCTCTCCATCTTCTCATTCCACCATATCCTGTCAATTAACGCCATGTGAGCTTTACCAAGCTTCACTATAACACCCAAAATAACTACGTCCAGCAATCCCTTTAAATCTTTAAACGAGCAGTCCCAACAACTACGTCCAACAACCTTTTTAATATTTCCGGTGAAACTTTATTTTTTTCTGGCAGAGTTTCGTTTTCCTCATCATTAACGAAATTAAACTTTGTGACTTGCATCTGAAGAAAAATCATCTTTACATCTCAAAAAAGGGCGAGACTTGGTTTTTCCCAGCGAATTTTCGTGAATCTAAAGAAGGAGAAATCATAAAGGATTTTGAACCCCAAAACAAATTGGCATAAAATTCTCCCTTCCCCAGATTTGAAATAAAATCGAGGACACTGAGAAGTAGTACCGATGATGATGATGAGTGGTGTGTAGCCTTAGAAATTAATCGTGCGACAAATGCAATTGCTGGCACAACAAATGGAATATCTAACAACCCTTTGACTCTGATCCTGAAGAAGAATGGTTCTCCTGATCTTACAATTGTGTACTTGCCAGGGATTCCTACCTTAGACCAAGCTAATAAAGAGACATATGAGCGAATACACCATATGATATTGGAGTATATAACCCCCGAGGACAGGATTATCTTGAAAATGGACTTGAAGTTGGATTTTTTGGGAGGAGGGGGAGAGGCGAAGCTGAAAGAGAGAGATTAGACTTTTTTTAATTAATTAATTCAAGTTCAATCCATGTGTCTCTTTTTTATTCTTCACTGTGGCAAGTGAATTACATGCATTTTTTATGTTTGGCTGCTTATGAATTTGTGTTTAAATGACACATTCGAGGTGTGGTTGGAGTGTTCAAATGAAACAGACTTAAGATGAATTGTCAGGGTGAAAAGTGAGGACAACTTTAAGGGGCTGCCGATGTATTCTGCCTAAATAAAATACTGGGATAAATTAATAAAAATCCTTAGAAAAATGCAGAAACTATGGAAAAAGAAAAATTGATGCTCATGTACTATTTTGAAGATAGATATGCATTTTGAAAATAACATAGGGAAAAATTGGGTATCAACACCCTCCGCCGTGATAATCAGCTGGTGGATGTGCCCGAAGGGTCTAGCCCCGACGCCTTTCAGAGAGAAGACAATGTCCCAAGTGATTCACTTGGGATAATCAACATTGGTGACTCGCCACTTGGACCCTCATTCTCCGAGGGCTAGTTCCAAGATGCTCAAGCCATGGATACTCCTGACGTGGGACATGCCCATGGAGGGAATGATATATTCCGGGACTGCTTCGTCGGAGTCGACGATGGTCCTGAACCAGATGCATCGTTCGTGTTCGATGAGGCTCAGCTGTTTGTAAAGCATGTAGGTTCAATTTATTCGTATTTACTCTTGAGTCTAGTCAATATTTCTTGAAGCCTGACTCTTTTCTTCGTGTATAGGCTATGGTGCTTCACCGAGAAACATCTTCAAAATCCAGGGCTGAGCTATCCCGATGTGAGGCCGAGCTCAAGAAGCTCATAGAGGAGAGGGATGGCCTCAAACTCCTCTATGTTCAAAAGGAGGAGGAGATCACGACCTTTCGAGCCGAACTTACGAGAGCTCGTCAAGATCGGACCAAACTCATCGAGAAGGTAATGTAATTTCTTGAGAATTTCCTATGTATTAATCTGATTTCTGGTAATTAACCCTTTGGTTTCGCAGGTTCAACAGAAGTGTGATCTGGTGAATCAGCTTCGAGAAGAAGCTAAGATGAAGGAGGCCGAAACCCTGGGGTGGAGACATCATATGGAGCGTCTTGCCTCGGAGAAAGATGCACTTCAGGCCCAACTGTCTTTAGCCGAGTGCCAGCTCCAAAGCGTGAAGGAAGAAAGCCTGGCCTGGGCTCAGAGGATCGAGGAAGTCGAGGCCAAGTTGGCTGCGGAGCTTGCAAAGGCCAAGACTGAGGCAGAGGCGCTTGTGGCCTCTTATCAAGCTGATGCCGAGGCAGCCAATATTCGGCACAGGAGATCTTTGCTACTGCTGAAATCAGATTATCATGTGTTGTCGACTATGCTAGGCGACAATCTCGTAGGGAGGCTCTCGAGGAAGTTCACGCTCGTGGCTTCGACCTCTCAACTGATATCGAAGATGCCAAAGTTTTGGAGGCTGAGGCCCCATCCTTGCTTTCTGACGAAGAGGATTCAGCTAGAGGGTCCGAGAGCGGAGAGGATGAGGATGGGGTTGCTAAAGAAGAGGCTCCTGAAGATGCGGATCCCGAGGACGTGGCTCCCGAAGATGTGGCTCCTGAGGGAGTTGCTCCTGGGGACGTGGCTCTCGAGGATGCGGCTCCCTGGGTAAACTAGGCCTTTAGGATTTGATTTTTTTATCTTTTTTGTGTAAGGCCTTGATTGGACTTTCGTACAAACTATTTGATATATAATAGAAAATTTCTCTTTGATGCCTTCGTAAATTTCCTTTTGATGCCTTCGTATGTTTTCGATTCCTGATATGCTTCTTTGCCTTCATCGAAAACGTTGAAAATTTTTATTGCTGTGAGATATCTATCTTCACCTCGTAAACAAAACAATCCCTTGAGTTTGTGAACCCTTAAGTTTTTGGGTTATACGAGGGTATGTTCCCGAGTTCGAAAGTTGTTCGAGACCTTATCTCGGGGATGGCTCGGTCGAACTGATAGAACTGTTATCTTTAATAACCAACATCGAATGAATCTTGAGTTTAGGATAAAGTGAACCCTTAGGTTTTTATTCAATGATTGTTAAGTTTTTCGAGCCTACAACAATATACCTTTTAGGGTTTTTGGGTGAATCTTTGAGCTGTAATTGATTTTTATTTGAGCTCGGAATAGCGGAACCCTTGGGTTCGAATCGAGTGAGAACTAGATCTCGAACTCTAATTGTATTGGCCCTTAGGCTCTTTTAAATTGGCCCTTAGGTTCTTTAGATCGGCCCTTAGTCTCTTTAGGTCGGGCCGATTCGGCCTCTAGAAATGGCTATTATTTTCCCCTTTTCGGCTAAAAGACTCAGTGTTGACCCATGTCACTGCATAGTTTTCAAGATTGACCAAAGGCTGACCAGTTGAACCAGGTCCATCAGAGCACACATCTTGAACTAACTAGCTGGCACATGAACCGTATATGCTTAGGATATGTTTTGAATATGAAATATCAATGAACCAAGAGATTTTCTCCTAACACGAAAATGTTGCAAACTGATCTGATTAATTAAAGAAGAATTCAGCAAGGAAAGTAACAAAAGAAAGGAAGTTGAGTTTGATTCGAATTGGTTCACCCAGGTAGATTTGAACTGGAATTGGAAGACAAGCTCAACGACGGGCTCTATAAATACTTGATGTATTTCTGCTGGTATTCAAGAAGCACAAAGCTGAAGTGAATCAAAATCTGAAAGCAACATTCCCAGAGTTATTTTTGGTAGCAGAATCATTATGAGATGCAAAGGCTACAATTCAACTATAAGAACCAGTTCCATCTGATTGTTTATTGAGTCTAGTTGATTGTAGTAGGAGTTTTTAATATTGTATCTTTCAGCTTTCATAGAAGCAATTGTAATAGGTACGTATTGATCAAGTTAGAGTTAACTTGAGGTGTGTAGAAATTAGCTAGGGGCTAGTTACTACAAAGGGTTAGAGTTAATCCTTAGGATTACAAAAGAGTTTATTTTGTAAGTATGTTTGGCTCAGATTTTTTAGTAAAGAGTTGGGCAAATCCTACTGAGGAGTAGGTCGTGGTTTTTTCACCTTTTGAGCCAGGTGTTTTCCACGTTAAATTTTTTGTGTTTTTACTTTACTGCTTTTTATTATTCCGCAACAGTGGTAGTTGGAACACGAAGAAGAACCAGGTTCTTCTACTGAGACAGCACTCGAAAATTGGGTACCACACAAAGTAACCTGTCTTCTTGTGTGGTATTGAAGTCTAAAACATCAGTTGGTATCAGAGTAGGTTATGCTTGAAAGGCTAACACCTTGGAGAACATCAAGATGAGTGCACCACCTGGAAATTGGGAAGGTCAATCAACTGCAAGGCCACCACTCTTCAATGGCCAGTACTACTCATGGTGGAAAAATAGGATGAAGGATCACCTAATTGGAGAAGACTATGAACTCTGGGACATAGTCACTGATGGTCCTCTAGCTACCATGATGAAGACTGCTGAAGGTATAGATATACCAAAGACAAGAGATGATTGTACTGCTGAGGATCTAAATAAATGGGAGAAGAATGCAAAGGCAAAAAAGTGGCTAGTATGTGGACTAGGTCCAGACGAGTACAGCAGAATCCAAAGCCTCACCACTGCCAAAGAGATTTGGGACACCTTGCAAGTAGCCCATGTCAAGAGGTACTCTACTATACTCTCAGTATGAAAACTTCACTATGAAAGAAGGAGAGACTATCCAAGAGATGTACACAAGGTTCACAACCTTGACTAATGAACTGAAGTCTCTTGGAAGAGTCATTCTTGAAGAGGAAAAGGTTGAGAAGATCCTAACAAGGGTCTTGCCTATTTCTTGGGAAAGCAAAATCACTGCTATCCAGGAATCTAAAAATATGGCAACCCTCAGATTGGATGAGCTAATTGGAAACCTCACTGCCTATGAACTGAGAAGGCAGACAATGAAGATGGATGGTCCAAAGAAGGAGAGGAGTCTAGCCCTAAGAATCACTGAGGGAGCAGATCTGGAAGATGATGAGATGGCCATGATCACCAAAGAATTCAGAAACTTTCTCATGAGGAAGAAAGGCATCTCTAGAGGAGGAAACTACAACAAAGCAAAGGCTCCAGAAAGACCAACCAACGAGGGATGCTATAAATGTGGTAAGACTGACCATCTCATTAAAAACTGTCCTCAGTGGGAAGTAGAGTGGAAAAAGGAAAGATATGAGAGAAGGAACAGGAGGAAGGAACAGGTTCAACCCAAGACAAACACAACAAAGGCTATGGTTGCTGCTTGGGGGGAAAGTTCAGATGAAGAATCAGAAGATGGGAAGACTGAAGATCAGGCGCTCATGGCAATTGGAGAATCTGACAAGGAATAACATGTAGAACTAGAGGTAAGTATCTCTCATCTTAAAAATAAAGTAAAGTTCCTATCTAAGGAAAAACTCTCTGATTTGCTACTTTATTTCATAGATGATTCTGAGGAAACAACCAAAGAGAAGGATCAACTATCTATTGAACGTGCAATGCTAAAAGCAAAATGCATAAACCTGGAAATCAGAGTCAGTGAATCTGAAAAGAAAAACACTGACTTGTTGAACCAGGTTCATCCACTTGAAACTGAGATTCTAGAACTAAAATCTGAAAACTTAAAGCTAAAGCTAGGATCCAGTAAAAAGGTTGTTGATTATTCTCATATCATGTTAGAAGAAAACGTGGGAAAACTAAAAGATAAGATGTATGCCAAGGATGAACAGATAAGAACTCTTAATGAAGAACTTGGCAAAGTCAAACATGAATTAGATCGAACTTGTAAATGGAATAAATCCTCTGATGCCCTGATATGGCTTCAAGAGAATCATAGTAGCAACAGGAGAGGGATTGGCTTTGGAAGTCAATTGCCCAAGTGGGATCCCAAAAATAAGTATCTCACTCTTCCTGAGAATAAAATCTGCACCCATTGTGGTAAGACTGGGCAGTACAAATATGAGTGTACTGCAAAAGAGTAGGCCAGTCGAAAAAATGAGGGGTTTGTAAAAGGAAAAAACTGGCTGCCAAATTGGGCCAGGAAAAATTTGATTCATCCATTCTCTCATAGAAAAGTACCCAAACTAGTTTGGGTTCCTAAGACTAACCTTTGATTCCTTTTGGAGGTTCAAGTGAGAGGAGGCATCCAGATTTGGTACTTGGATAGTGGCTGCTCAAAGCATATGACTGGGAACATGGAACAGTTCCTTTCACTTGAAAGTCTCAAAGGAGGAAATGTCTCCTTTGGAAACGGGAAGAAAGGTGAAATCATTGGGGTTGGTAAGGTAGGTAAGGATGATACACGATCTATTGAACATGTATATCTAATAGATGGCTTGGAATATAGTCTGATCAGTGTATCACAACTATGTGGCAGAGGTAACCTGGTTGCTTTTACTTTCACAAAATGTTTTGTGACTAACCTGCTTACTGACAAGATTGTTTTGCAGGGAAAAAGAATGAATAACATCTATGTCATAGATTTTTCCACATTATCTGAAAATGAACTCACTTGTCTAAGTGTGTTGGACAGTGATCGCCTCCTGGGCACAAACGACTTGGTCATGCAAGTCTAACTCAGCTTAAAAAACTAGTCTCTAAGGACTTAGTGGTAGGACTTCCTAACATTAAGTTCAACTAAGACAGAGTTTGTGAGGCATGTGCCAGGGGGAAGCAGGTAAGGTCCTCTTTCAAAAGTAAGAAAATGGTTGGTACCACCAGAACGTTGGAACTAGTTCATATGAATCTATGTGGTTCTATGAGAACTTTAAGTAGAGGTGGTAAGAGATGTGATGGTGCTAGTTGTGATTTTTCAAGGTTCACTTGGACTTTATTCCTGGCATCTAATGTTCACCTCATTTGTCAAGAACTCAAAATCAATTGGGACATCAACTGGCATCAATAAGATCTGACCATGGTACTGAATTTGAGAATATTAAGTTTGCTGAGTTCTGTGATGAACATGGTGTTAATCATAACTTTTCTTCTCCTAAAACCCCACAACAAAATGGGGTTGTTGAAAGGAAAAATAGAACTCTTGAAGACATGGAAAGAACCATGCTCCTATTTAGAAAACTACCTCACAACTTCTAGGCTGAAGCAATAAATACTGCTTGCTACATAATCAATAGATGCATGACTAGACCTCTAGTAGAGAAAACTCCCTATGAATTACTTAAAGGGAGAAAGCGCAATATATCCCACTTTAGGGCTTTTGGATGCAAGTATTTTGTAAACAATAATGGCAAAGATTCCCTAGAAAAATCTGACCCCAGAAGTGACGAGGGAGTATTCTTGGGATATTCATCACATAGTAAAGCTTATAAAGTGTATAATAAAAGAACTATGTGTGTAGAAGAAAGTATACATGTTGTCTTTGATGAAACTAACATTCTTGCTGAGAGACAGGAACCTGAAGATGAGGAGCTTGGACTGGTAAGAAGCAGTGATCACACTGAAGCAAGCATGCAAGGTGGAACAGGTGATGGACCAGGTTCAACTACCCTACTCATCATGACAGGGGGAACTCAACATATGCAACCTGGCCCTGATCCTGCTCTACAACAACAAGATATCATGGAATTATCTAGGAATGAACAACTGGTACGTAAGCCACATAGATATCAAAGTTCTCACCCTCTTGAGAACATCATAACAGATTTGGCATCTGGAATCAAGACAAGATCATCCTTGAAAAATCTGTGTGC
>ML365117.1:11511-38011 GCA_005239505.1 Nicotiana paniculata
TTGCTGCACACATGGAATTCACTCTTCATCAGATGGATGTTAAGAGTGCCTTTCTAAATGGCTATCTGAAGGAAGATGTATTTGTCAAGCAACCTCCATGTTTTGAAAGCAAGGAGTCACCTGACCACGTATACAAACTCGACAAGGCTCTATATGGTATCAAACAGGAACCAAAAGCATGGTACAAAATATTATCAAAATTCCTGCTAGAAGATGGGTACAAATGAGGAAAAATTGGTAGTACCTTGTTCTTAAGGGAAAAAGGTAAGGATCTTCTGGTTGTGCAAATATATGAGGATGATATCATATTTGGAGCGACTTCTGATAAATTGAGCAAGGAATTTGCTATGCTAATGGGAAGTGAGTTTTAGATGAGTATGATGGGTGAACTAAACTTTTTCTTAGTCTTGCAAATTAAGCAAAACCCAAATGGAACAATGATCCACCAACAAAAGTATGTGAAATAATTGCTCAAGAAGTTTAAAATGGAAGACTCAAAAGAAATAGACACTCACATAGCCACAACTATAAAATTGGATGCGGATGAACCTGGTTCATTTGTTGATCAGAAGCTTTATAGAGGGATGATTGGGTCTCTATTGCATCTCACTGCCAGCATACCTGATATTGTGTTCAGTGTGGGATTGAGTGCTAGGTTTCAGGCAAATCCAAAGGAGTCCCTACAGTAAAGAGAATTTTGAGATATTTGAAAGGCACTACTGATTTATGTCTTTGGTATCCTAAAGGTAGTAATTTCGACCTTGTAGGATATGCTGATGCTGATTATGCAGGATTCCTGGTTGACAGGAAAAGTACTTCAGGTATGGCTCACTTTTTGGGTTCATGTCTTGTGTCTTGGGCTACCAAGAAACAAAATTCAGTAGCCTTGTCTACTGTTGAGGCTGAATATGTGGCTGCAGCCTCATGATGTGCCCAGTTGTTATGGATAAAACAATAACTCATGGACTTTGGTATTGATGTGGGATGCATTCCTATATTTTGTGATAACACTAGTGCTATTAGTATGACGAGAACCGGGTCCATCACAAAAGGACTAAGCACATAGATGTTAGACGCCATTTCCTAAGGGATAACTATGAAAAAGGAATGCTCTCAATCGAATTTTGTGCTACTGATCATCACATTGCTGATATATTCACTAAAACACTTAGTAGGGAGCATTTTGAGAGAAACAGGCTGGAATTAGGGATGATTAAGATCACCTGATTGAAGAAAAAGAAAATTTTAATATAAATGAATTTTTGACTAGAAAATTTTAATTAGGTACTTAATCATATTAATAATCGCTCAGCATTATGTCATTATTTCCATACTCATGTGCCATGTATTAATATGATTCCCTGGATGCTAATAATGTTTATCTATCTTTATAAATTGAGGCAATTTAAAGATTTCAAACAGGATGAACCTGGTTCATCTATGATGATTCATCCGACTGACAAGGTACGTACTCTTCTCCATATAGTAATTCAATTATAGTCACACATGGGCAGGAGTCTATCCATAATTGGTTCATTCCTAAGTATTTGTTCTAATCCATAAATGAACCCGTTCCAAGAAGTCACATCAACACTCAATTAGCCTAAAAATAGGGAACACTTAACCGTCAAATCAATGACACTCCTACAACCATTAGACTTCCACTTGAATAAATTTTTATCCGTTGTAAAATTAATGCCATATGTTATAAAAGGTAATCATTACTCCTCTCTTCATAAAGCTTCCTTCAAACCAAATTTAACTCATATTACACTACCCAAAACCTGCAAAACTCGTCCTTTCCTCTTAACAAAAAAAATGTCTTCACCTCTACCAGCTTCCTCATCTAATTCCTCACCTAATCGTGATTACGATGGAGGAAATTCTGAATCTGTCTCCAATTCTCCATCTGTTTACAGCTCCGAATCACCAGAAATTCCATCATCCCCTGAAAACACACACATTCTTGAACCCACTCCAAACCCTACTCCTGCACCAAATAATCGTCGTGTTAAAGTTCTTGCCCGGAAATCTGTTGCTTATGGGGCTAGGAAAAAATTATTAGAGGATATTATTAAAGCAAACAAAGACACTAAGTCAGATTCATCCAATGAGTCCTTCAAATCATCTAATGAGGAAGAAGCACCTGGTTCAACCAGTTCTGAAAAAGGTAATCTTGAAATTGATTCTGAACTTACTCCTGCTGATAAAAGATTCGTGTTGGTAGGGTCTGTTGTTGATGTCGAAACACCTGGAAGAAAGAAGGGTGGGAGAAAAGAAAAATTCTTAAGAGAAAGGGAGAAGAAGATGTGAGGGGTTCTAGGGAGGATGGTGCCACGCTGGTTATCTGTAGCCCCATTCCTGAAACTATGGGAGAAGAAGTCACTGATTTAGGGGGAAGCATAGTAGAGGAAGCTGCAGTAGATCTTGCAAGTCTGAAGAAAGCTATAGATGAACCTGGTTCATCGGGGGGAAGAAACATTGGCGGAAAGGTTGAGAAAACTGGGGGAGTCTTATAACCCCAAGAGAAGAAAGAGTCAGAAACCCAAGAAGGCAACTCACCCAGTTCCTTCAAAGAAAAGGAAAATTTCTGAAGTTGCTGATGTTTCTGCTCCAAAAGTTAGAGCTACTCGTAGCACTGTGAGAGAAGAAGAAGAAGAAGAAGAAGAAGAAGAAGAAGAAGAAAAATTAGAAAAGGCTCTGAAGGAGAGCAAGAAGAAGAGGGAGCAAAAGGAAAAGAAAAAGTTGGAGAGCATGTTGAGGCTATTGAGATTGAAGAAACTGGGTTGGACCTGGTCCAACAGGAGGAGCAACCTGCTCCAGGTGTGGCTGAGACACCAAAACCCACAAAGGCTAAGGCTTCTTCAAAGAAGTCAGCTAGGATGTCTGTCGCACCAACAAAATCTGCTAAGAAGACCAAGTCCCAACTAAAGAGAGTGAAAGTTGTTTATGATGATGATGCAGACTGGAGTGGAGAAGAGGAGAAGGAAATTGGAGTGGTGATTGACAGGGTTACCATGTTTGGAAAAAGAACAATACTAAAGGTCAAGCTAGTGAAGGATTTAGAGGATCCTGGTATGTAGTATCTAATGGAAACTCTGGAGGTACAAGGCTGAAGGACCTGGTCCTTCGCATGGAAGGCAGGCTGGCAAGAGCTGAGTTGGTAAAGTTTATAGGAAATGCAGGTGTCAAGGAAGGCAGGGTCACATCTATGGTCAAAGGAATTGATGTTTCCTTTGATGTCAAAGAACTGGGTGTTATTCTTAACATACCAGCTGAGGGCTATGAGGACTATACAAGGCAGAGATGGCCTTGTCTAGATGGGATGCCTCATTAATCGACATCACCAGATTCTTTAGTGATAGTGAGAAGGAGATTGAACCGAGGCCGGTTTACAAGAGTGAGATGAAGCCCGAGAACAAGCTCCTCTTTGAGTTCGTCATTAAGTTCCTACTGCCTAGACAAGAAAGAAGGCACATGGCAAATTATATGGATCTTACTTTGATGGAATGCTTGTACAGGGGAAACCAAATTAATTGGCCAGCTTTTATCATCCAACTCCTTGAAAGAGTGGTGAACGGAACCAAGGTACACGCAATTCCTTATGGCTTCATGCTGACAGCAGTGCTTGCACATTTTGGGGTTCCAGTAAAGAAGGCTGAGATGGCTACTGCCAAAGATTATTTTGGGAAGGAAAATTTGCTTACATGTAACTATAATGTCAATGTTCCTATGGATGAACCCGGTTCATCTAGGAAGCAACCAGTCAACAACAAAGTTAGAACTTAGGTGCAAGAAAACGAGATTAAGGATATGGAGATCCTTCGCTTAAAGTCTCGTGTGATTGAGATTGAAGAAGAGCGGGATAATCTTAGAGCTGAATTAGCAAAGGAGAAATAAAAGAACGAGGTTGTTCTTCAGCAGATGTTGTCTCTCCTACAATCCAAGTCCACAACCTCCAATGCACCTTCCCATCCTTAGGCTTCTTAGAGGTTCCTTAAACCATCTTAAAACTAGTTATCAATTTCAGTTCTTTTATTTTTTTTTTGCTCATGGTTGGTTGTTTTTGTTTTTTCTGTGTGGTGGTTGATTATCGTTACTTATCAATGAATTTTGCTTTTAGTTATTGATTTGTCTCAATTTCTGAGTTAGCTAACATTTATTGGTTTCTTGTGTTGATTAATCATGTTTTGCACCTGCAGTTGCCTCAATGGCCATGAGTAATAATTAATAAAACTCGTAAGTATATCATTTTGCAAACTTTTCGATGATTCCAAAAGGGGAAAGTTAGTTTGTGCTGAACTTTTCAAATTATTTTTAAAGTTTAAAGTGATATTTATAACCTAATGAACCTGGATTCTCTATGATTAATGCTCAAAACCATACAAAGTTCTTTGAAGTGTATACATGATTAAGCATAGAGTTTGTCATCATCAAAAAGGGGAAATTTGTTGACCCATGTCACTGCATAGTTTTGAAGATTGACAAAAGGCTGACCAGTTGAACCAGGTCCATCAGAGCACACATCTTGAACTAACTAGCTAGCACATGAACCATATATGCTTAAAAGATGTTTTGAATATGAAATATCAATGAACCAAGAGATTGTCTCCTAATACGAAAAGGTTGCAAACTGATCTGATTAATTGAAGACGAATTCATCAAGGAAAGTAACAAAAGAAAGGAAGTTGAGTTTGATTCGAATTGGTTCACCCAGGTAGAGTTGAACTGGAATTGGAAGACAAGCTCAACGGTTGACTCTATAAATACTTGATGTATTTCTGCTGGATTCAAGACGCACAAAGCTGAAGTGAATCAAAATCTGAAAGCAAAATTCCCAAAGTTATTTTTGCTAGTAGAATCATTGTGCGATGCAAAGGCTACAATTCAACTAGAAGAACCAGTTCCATCTGATTGTTTATTGAGTCTAGTTGATTGTAGTAGGAGCTTTTAATATTGTATCTTTCAGCTTTCATAGAAGCAATTGTAATAGGTACGTATTGATCAAGTTAGAATTAACTTGAGGTGTGTAGAAATTAGCTAGGGGCTAGTTACTACAAAGGGTTAGAGTTAATCCTTAAGATTACAAAAGAGTTTATTTTGTAAGTCTGTTTGGCTCTGAGTTTTTAGTGAAGAGTTGGAAAAATCCTACTGAGGAGTAGGTCGTGGGTTTTTCACCTTTTGAGCCAGGTTTTTTCCACGCAAAAATCTTTGTGTTTTTACTTTAATGCTTTTTATTATTCCGCAACAATAGTAGTTGGAACATGAAGAAGAACCAGGTTCTTCTACTGAGACAGCACTCGAAAATTGGGTACCACACAAAGTAACCTATCTTCTTGTGTGGTATTGAAGTCTAAAACATCACTTAGTGAAAATTTCTTTATGCCTTAGCATATGTTTTTTGTACCCATTGGATTTTTCGAGGGTCTGATGATTGAAACCCTAATGTTTTTCTTTTAATGACTTAACGTGTTTGTTTTAAGATAGTTTGATACCCCTTGAGGTTTTTTCGAAGGCTGATGTTATCGAAGCCTTTATTTATTCGAGGGTTAATTTTAGCGAAGCCCTTTTTTATTTGCTTTACCAAGGGTAGCCTTATTTAACCGATTTTTCAAAGTATTTGAAGGCCTTTTATTTTGGCCGTAGACTTTAATATGGTTGTATCCTTTAATGTGGCCGTAGCCTTCGGGTAGGTCTCTTGGACTTATTTCCCGATAACATTTCAAACTTGTTCGAAATATTAGTCCCCGAGTATGGTGGCCTTCGCCTATATATCGAGGGGGCCTCTTTGAGGTTTTATGAATTCGACCTTCGATAGCTCGAGTGTGCAGTCCCCGAGTGTTCGAAGTATGCTTGCACTTGGCTCTTGAGCCATTTTCGCAAGTGTTAGTTTTGTACAATAGATCAGAATCATAAGTACAAATTCATATAGCAAAGGATTTACTTCGAAACACGAGATGTTTGAGAAAAGAGAATGCTTATTTGAATAATTTATACATGCGTACATGTTTTATTGTTGGGAATCGGCAAATCTATATGGACATAGTTCATTCGACCGTTTGGCCCATTCCAAAAATTTTCCTATCGAGACCCATTGATACTAGGTACATTTCTCGAACACATAACATTCGAGGGTGATTCCCCCCCTAGTATTTGAGGTTGATTGTAAAGAAGCCTTGGATACTGTTGAATTATTCTCAGGTAGAACATAATTGTTTCCTCGTTAAAAACATTGTCGGAAAACCCCATTTGGGATAAAAACCGGTCTAAGGGAAAAAGAGTGCAACACGTACTTTAAAACCTAAGTTCTCGATTTCTTGGATTGAATTCTTACAATGAGTTAGTTTCGAATACTTATGTAAATGAAAGAAAAGAGAGTCATACCTTAGCAATAGCAACTCTTAAGGAGTGATATGTTCCAATTATCCTACAATGGTTCGTCATTCATTGTTCCGAGCTTGTAAGATCCTTTCCCGACTATGTCGAGGATTTGAAGGGTCCTTCCCAGTTAGGGCCTAGTTTCCTTTCATTAGGGTCTCGAGTGTTGATGGTGACTTTCCTTAAGATTAAGTCCCCGACTTTGAAGTGTCGAAGGTTGGTTCTTCTGTTGTAGTACCTCTCGGTTCGTTGCTTTTGTGCAGCCATTCGAAAGAGTGCATCTTCTTGTCTTTCATCTAACAATCTGAGGCTGGTATTCATGGACTCGCGGTTTGATTCCTCCGTTGCATATCGGAATCTGGCATTGGGCTCTCCGACTTCGGCCGGTATCAAGACTTTGGAGCCGTATACTAAGGAAAACGGAGTTGCTCCTGTACTGGACTTCGATGTTGTCTGATACGCCCATAGGACCTCGGGCAATTTTTCTCTCCACTTCTCTTTGGCTTCGTTTAGAATTTTTTTCAAGTTTTGGATGATAGTCTTGTTCGTTGATTCGTATTTTCCATTCCCACTAGGGTGATACGGTGTTGATAGTATCCTCTTTATTTTGTGATCTTCGAGGAATTTCGTTACTTTTCCGCCGAGGAACTGCTTGCCATTATCACATACTATTTTCGCGGGTATCCCGAATCGACATGCGATGTGATCCCATATGAAGTCTATCACTTCTTTTTCCTTGACTTTCTCGAAGGCCTGTGCTTTAACCCATTTAGAGAAATTGTCAGTCATAAACAAAATAAACTTAGCTTTACCTAAGGCCTATGTTAGATGACCGACGATGTCCATTCCCTATTTCATGAATGGCCATGGGGATAGGACCGAGTGAAGTTGTTCATCGTGCTGGTGGATCATCGGTGAAAACCTTTGACATTTATCGCATCTTTGAACGAACTCCTTAGAGTATTTTTTCATGCTATCCCATTAATATCCTGCTCTAGCAACGTTTCGAACTAGTGACTCGGCACCAGATTGGTTCCCATAAGTGCCTTCATGGATTTCTCGCGGAACATAGTCAGTATCTCACTGCTAATGGACCATCGAACATCCTCTTGTACAATTTTCCCTCTTAATCTAATGTGAATGGAGCGGCTTTAGTCCGTAAGGCCGTCGATTATTTTGGATTCGAAGGAAGTTTCCCATTCTTCAAATATTCAATGTATTTGTTTCTCCAGTCCCAAGTCAGGCTCGTAGAATTTATTTTGGCATGTCTTTCCTCGATTACAGACCTAGAGAGTTGGAAGACAGTCCCCGAGCTGATCTCATATTCTTCGACCGATGTCCCCAAATTGGCAAGTGCATCGGCCTCAATGTTTTTCTCTCAAGGGATATGTTGTATAGTCTATTCTTTAAAATGGTGCAAGGTTACCTCCAATTTGTCTAAGTATCTTTGCATCCTATTCTCTCGAACTTCGAAGGTTCCGTTTACCTGGTTTACCACCACTATGGAGTCGCAGTTAGCTTCGATTATTTCCGCTCCCAAGCTTTTATCTAGCTCGAGACCTGCAACCATGGCCTCGTACTCGGCCTCTTTGTTATTCAATTTGGTAGTTTTAATGGATTGTCTAATAATATTGTCCGTAGGCGGTTCCAAAACAATATAGAGTCTGAACCCTTTCACATTCAAGGCACCGTTCGTGAAGAGGGTCCATACCCCCGATGATGTAGCTGATTTAAGTAGAAGCTGCTTTTCCACTTCGGGTGTGAGGGTTGGTGTAAAATCAGCCACGAAGTCTGCTAAAATTTTGAGACTTGATGGTTGTTCGGGGTTGATATTCGATATCATACCCGCCAAGTTCGTCGGCTCATTTGGCCAATCGACCCGATAATTCGGGCTTGTGCAAAACATTTCGGAATGGGTAAGTGGTGATCAAACATATGGGATGACTGTATTGGTAAAAAAAGAGCTTCACACGTGTAATAAATCTTGATGACTCAGTAGTCTACGTGGAGCAATGAAGACACGACAGGTGGACGGGACTTTAAGAAGAGTTACGAGGCAAAGAGGCACGGCAAATCACATCCACGGGTTAATTAGCTACGGAAGTTTCAACCTAATTGAGAAGATGAAGAGACACGATCAAAAGTGTATTTGGATAGAATAAAGGGCAGATTCAGAGATCTTCAAATTAGAGATCCATACGTTACACAACATTCACTCAATAGTTACGGTTGATTCATTGTAACGTTACATTGAAGTCATTATTAGTCATTAATGCTCAATCACTGAAAAAAGGCAGACATTATATTAGGAAATTCCCTATATAAGGGAGTAAAATATAACCTGTAAAAGGATCATCCCGAACTACTATTGCAATATCCTTACTTTCTGTGCATCTTACTGCTTTCCATTTACAAGTTTGCCTACTATTATAATCTTATTCTTTGGTTATCAAAAACCCGTGTTCTTCTTAAAATAGCTTTAGGCAAAGAATCCAATTCTTTGGTTAAACAAATTGGTTCTGTTGCCGGGAATTTTATAATATTTGTTTGCTTTTCAAGCGATATCCTCTTATCTATGTCGAACTTCAACGACAACAACCAGCAAAGGAATGGAACCCCAGTTCCATCGCCTTCAAGAACCCCATGTGGTTCAAGGGAATAATCCCCAGAAAGATCCAATAACAACAATGATAATAATGATCAAACGGTGGAACATGATCGAGTAAAGCAAATGATTGCAGAGTATGTGAGCCAAGCTTTGCAAGAATTTGCGAGGGGATTACATGCAGCATTACCTGCACCACCGACACCACCCCCAATAATACCATCACCATGGAAAATCATCAATCTGGGTTGGAAAACTCAGGAAGGGGAGATACTCCTAATGAATCTCTCGAAGCGAGACTAGGTATATCTAATAACTCTGAAGTACAGACTTTATTACTACCTTTGCAGAAACAGGTGAAGGAACAAAACGATCGAATCGAATAAATTCCTGGAGTACCACCTGTTATCAAAGGCATTGACGTTGATAGATATTCTCAACAACCTTGGAAACCAAACGCAGCACCCGTACCCATTCCAAAAAAGTTTAAAATGCCTCACGTACCTAAATATGACGGGACAACCGACCTACGCGACCATGTAACAGCTTTTACCACCGGAGTGAAAGGAAACGACTTAACAAAACAAGAAATTGAGTCGGTCTTGGTTAAAAAATTTGGAGAAACACTTACCAAAGGGGTGCTAACCTGGTATTCTCTTCTCCCTGAAAACTCTCTTGATTCTTTTGTTGAGCTTGCAGATTCTTTCATAAAGGCACATTCCGGTGCACAAAAAGTCGAGAAAAGGATGGAGGACATCTTTAAAATAAAACAAGGAGACACGAAACTACTTCGTGAATTTGTAGACAGGTTTCAACGAGAAAGAATGCAACTACCAAGGATGCCTGATAATTGGGAAGCCATGGCATTTGCAAGTAATCTAAATGACAAAATCTCATAATCCACGAGAAGACTCAAGAAAAGCTTGAGAGAATTCCCAGCTACAACGTGGAACGATGTTTATAACAGGTATAGTACTAAACTTCGAATAGAAGAAGATACCATTGCTCGTCCGAAAGAGGAAGATTATACCAGATCCAAACGTTCAAAATCAGACAAGAGATCAGGTAAAAATAGGTATGATCCTTACTTGGGACCATCGGGACTTGAAACTCGTCCCAGGTTCGAAAACACCAGGTCAGATTATGGACCACCAAGCAGAGATGCGGGCTCGTCTTCATCTAGATCCAGAAGGGATCAAGGTCAGCGACCTAGAGGTAATTCACAAATTGGGGATCATACCTTTAATTTAAGTACCTCCGAACTAATTTCAGTGTTAAGAAATTTGGGTGATAAGGTTCGATGGCCCAAAGAGATGAGGTTGAATTTGAATAAGAGGAACCCAGATCTCTGGTGTGAATTCCATAATGATCATGGACACAGAACTGCAGATCGCAGATTTTTGAAAGGTGAGGTAGAACAATTATTGAAACAGGGCTATTTGACAGAATTGTTCAATGAAAAAGGTAAACAGGCATACATGAAGAACAGGCAGGAGCCCCCAAAACCTCCATCTCCAAAATGAACCGTCAACGCGACACACGGAGGTGAAGAAGTAAACAGAGTGGTCTGCAAAACGACCACAAAGTTCATAATTACATACGGAAAATGGGTTCGTGAAAATCTGGAAGCGGACGATATAACCTTTGATGATGCAGATATCGGCAGATTAATGCTTCCTCACAACGATGCTCTGGTAGTATCTTTACTTATTCATGACATTAACGTAAAAAGAGTGTTGATTGATCCAGGTAGTTCAGTCAATATCATTTTGCTAAAAGTCATGGAAGAAATGCTATTGGGGAATCAAGTAATCCCAAGGGCACGTGCCATATCATGGTTTGATAACTCTACGGTTATAACAAAAGGAGAAATTGAACTTAGCACTTATGCTGAGGGAGTGATCAAAAGTACCAGGTTCCAAGTCATCGATATTGACATGGCTTATAACGTAATCGTGGGAAGGCCATGGATCCACGACATGAAAGCAATACCCTCCACCTTGCATCAGTTAATTAAATTCCCCTCTGAATGGGGGATTCGGCAAATTAGAGGCGATCAGCGAACCACGAGAAATATAAATTCCGTGGTACACTACAACAAAAAAGTATAGGTGGAAAAATCAAAAGATAAGGGAATCTCCCAAGCAGGTAACACCGACCAAACAGGCATAGAAGAAATTACTACCGAAATAGGTACGGAAGGTATTATTGCTGAAATAGGTACGGAAGAAAATATTCACGAGAAGGTGAATCAAGTTACCACGGAAGGTTCATTGGACCACGTGGATGTAGATTCCAAACCGGACGTCATTCATGAACCGGAGGAAGACGAGCACATCAAAACAACTATGGAAGAGATCGAAGTTGTTCCATTGTCTGAACAAAAGCATGAACAGAAAGTGTATATAGGAACGAGGCTGAGCCCCGGTCGAAGAGGTAAGCTAATTGATTATTTAAAGGCTAACGCAAATTGCTTTGCGTGGTCCCACTCAGATATGACAGGTATCCCACTAGAAGTGATGACTCATAAACTAAATGAAGATCCATCATTCGTACCTGTTAAGTAGAAGAAAAGAAAGCAAGGACCATTCAAGAACCAAGTGATTGACGAAGAGGTACAGAAACTCTTGAAGATTGGTTCGATACGAGAGGTAACATACCCTAACTAGCTAGCTAACACTGTGGTAGCACCTAAAAGGAATGGCAAATAGAGAGTATGTGTAGATTATACTGACTTAAATAAAGCATGCCCCAAAGATTCATTCCCATTACCACATATAGATCGAATGATAGATGCCACCGCAGGTCATGAATTGTTAAGCTTTCTAGACACGTATTCTGGTTATAATCAGATTAAAATGGATCCCTCAGACGAGGAAAAAACTCCTTTATTACAAACAAGGGGACTTATTGTTATAAAGTCATGCCTTTTGGCTTGAAAAACGCTGGAGCCACCTATCAAAGGGTAGTGACCAAGATGTTCTAGGAACATCTAGGAAAAACGATGGAAGTTTACATCGATGACATGATGGTAAAATCAACACGGGTGGAATACCATTTCCGGCATCGATGACTTGGGTTTCCTTGTATCAAACAGGGGAATAGAGGTAAATCCTGATCAAATTAAAGCGATAGAAGAAATACCTGATGTACTTATAAACAAAAAAGAAGTTCAAAGACTAACGGGAAGAATTGCAGCCTTAGGAAGATTTATTTCCAAATCTTCCGAAAAAAGTTTTAAATTCTTTGCAGTTCTCAAAAAGCAAAATTGGTTCGAATGGACTGAAGAATGCCAACAGGCTCTCAAATACCTAAAGTCTTATCTATCAAAACCTCTGTTGCTGTCAAAGCCAAAGGAGGGGGAGAGACTGTACGTCTACCTTGCCGTCTCGGAAATTGCTGTAAGTGCAGTTTTGGTAAGGGAGAATAAAGGTAAACAATTTCCTATTTATTATGTAAGCAAGACATTACTAGATGCTAAAACTAGATATCCACATCTAGAAAAATTAGCCTTAGCTCTAATCATGGCATCTAGAAAATTAAGGCCATACTTTCAATGTCATCCAATCACAGTTGTGACCTCGTATCCATTAAGAAACATATTGCATAAACAAGAACTATCAGGAAGATTAACCAAGTGGGCCATAGAATTAAGTGAGCATGAAATAATATATCAGCCTAGAACTGCAATCAAATCTTAGATCTTAGCTGATTTTGTCGTTGACATTAGTAATAGCATTGTCCCTGAAGTGGAGAAAGAGTTACAACTCTTCAACGGTGTTAATCCGGGTCTATGGACCCTATTTACCGATGGTTCTTCCAATATAAAAGGTGTCGGCTTAGGCATAGTCTTAATATCACCCACGGATGAAAAGATACGGTAGGCTATCAAATGTTATCCTATAACTAACAATGAGGCAGAGTACGAAGATGTTATTGCAGGATTAGAACTTGCACGAGAGCTTTCAATCGAGTAAATCATCTGATTTGTAGTAAATCAGATGCAGGGGACTTACATCGCTTGAGAGACTCGGATGCTACAATATTTGGAAAAGGAACGAGAGCTCGTGAGACAATTCAAAACATGGAAGGTAGTACAAATACCTAGAAAGGAAAATGCTGAAACAGATGCATTATCTAACCCCGCAGCAGTCACGGAAGTAACAAACAAGGACAATGCAATCGTCCTTCATCTATTCCATTCAGCGATCGACCAGGATAGAAATGAGGTAACTTTCAACAATTTAACCTGGGATTGGAGAAACGAAATCCTAAATTTTTTGCAGAATGGCACGGTACCTGAAGACAAGAAAATAGCTCAAGCAGTTCGCCGCAAAGCTGCACAGTACTGCCTCATTCGCAACTCATTATATCGCAAGATGTTCAGGGGGGCCCCAAGAAAAATGCCTCGGACCTAACCAAATGGAGTTTGTGATGAAAGAAGCCCACGAAAGACACTGTGGAAATCACTCAGGGGCGAGATCCTTAGTGAAAACCCTAATCAGAGCTGGATAATATTGGCCTAAGATGGAAGAAGAGGCCGAGAACTTCGTATCCAAATGCGACAGGTGCCAAAGGTTTGCCAATTACATGCATCGACCAGCGGAATTATTGCATCCAATAATATCCCCATGTCCTTTCATGAAATGGGGTATGGACATAGTGGTACCTCTTCTCACAGCTAAAGGATAGGTACGGTTTTTGCTCATGCTAACCGATTATTTTACAAAATGGGTAGAGGCAGAAGCGTTCAAACAAGTGCGAGAAAAGGAAGTTAAAAGCTTCTTATGGCGAAACATAATATGCCGCTTTGGGATACCAAAGGAGATCGTGTGTGATAATGGCCCACAATTCATAGGCTCGCAAATCACAGAATTCTTCGAAAGCTGGCAAATCAAACGGATCACTTCAACGCCATACCACCCCGTGGCTAATGGTCAAGCTGAGTCAATGACTAAGGTCATCATCAACAATCTAAATAAGCGGCTGGATAAAGCCAAAGGGAACTAGTCTGATGAGTTACCAGCGGTACTATGGGGATACAGAACAACTTCAAATACAGCCACAGGAGAAACTCCGTTCGCACTTGTCTATGGCTCAGAAGCCTTAATACCTGTGGATATTGGCGAACCAAGCATAAGGTTTACAACAGCCATGGAGGAAGCAAACGATGACGAATTGAGGACCAATCAAAAAACAAATCATAGAGCGTTATTACAACCGTAAAGCTCATCTCAGGTACTTCAAGATTGGGGACTTCGTCCTCAAAAAAGTCTTTCAATCAATGAAAGAAGCAGGTGCAGGAAAGCTAAATCCAAACTGGGAATAACCCTACAAAATCCGAGGCATAGCTGGGAAGGGCGCCTACGAGTTGGAAGCTATGGACGGCAGAATCCTACCAACAAGTTAGAATGCCATTCACTTGAAGAAGTACTACTTTTAAGGAAAAGAAGTACCCCCGGTCAGGTATCACACATTCGATTTTATTTTGAACATTTGAAATTTTACTAACCATTTTAGATGATAGGCATAAAGCTAACCCATCACCAGATGATGACATTAGGCCTGTAAAGACGCGAGGAAATAACTAAATTCTCGGTCTAGGGTTACACTTTCTGATAGACGTTTTAAAAGGGTTAAGCAGTCATCATCTAAAAATTATATACCTTCGAGTCCCGTATGTTTTTACTTTTCAGGAAAAGGACCACAAGGAAGGAATAGTCAAGTGCTCGAGATTTCATTCTTCAAAGCTCAAACAGTTGGGGAACTATACAGTATGGAAGGCAAAAACGAAGCAAAAAAGACTATCAAAAAGTCAAAGCTCGAGCCTGAAGATCCATCTATCCAGCAAGCCAAGTGATACGAGAAAAATTGAAAGAGCCAAAGACTCAAACACAAAGCCTCTAATCCAAAAAACCTCCGTACATGTTCATGTTAAAAGGCAAAATGTTAGCAATGTTAGCCACGAGGAAGAAATGCGCATCTTTGTACTTATTCAAAAGAAAAACTGTTGTAACTAAAACTAGTCACGAAATCTTTGTACTCATATATAAAACTGTTATCAAATAAAACAGTTACGGATGTAAAAGAATTTTTCTCGTGCATATTGAAAACTGTTGTCGACAAAAATAGTTACGGGTGAAAACCCCAACTTGAATAAAAACTGTTACGAATGAAAATAGTTGCTCTCTTGTATTAACTTGAAAAAACTGTTACATACGAAAAATAGTTACGAAATACAAGTGTATATCAAATCTGTTAAAAGAAAACAGTTGCAACATGAGTTTTAGACGATAATCAAACACATGTAAAAAGTTCTGAAAGTTCAAACAAATAACTTTCCTCAGAAACATTCTTAAACATGTGAAAAATTCCTATCACTCTATTGCATTATTACACATTTATGAAGTTGAGACGTCTTCTTCATTAAGTGTCGATCAAAAAAGGTCCCTCTTCCATAAATTATGCCTACTACAAAAAGGCACACATTTAATATGACACCGTGCCTATTACGAAAAGGTACGAGTAATCTAAAGAATTCTATATGCAAAACTCAGAGGTAAAACTAAAACCTCGAAAAATAAAGCATTCAAAAGACTTAAAGAGTGAAACAGAAACTCAACGGGAAACAAAAGTCATACTTGCATTAATATATTAAAACGGCTAACTAAAAACTAAGTATTAACTTATACTTAAGCGTATAGAATTTTTATACATTAAGGTGCCCCTAAGTTGTCATTTGGGGACTTTAAAGAGATCCAAATTACCCCCGATGGGACTGGGGGTAACCACCAATTGAGACAAAGATAAAAAAAAAGGTGGTGAATCAACATCTTAATCTTCTTGAGGAGGGGGATTGACATCTTCATCAGCAGAAGGAGTAAGAGCAGCTTGGGACGACGAGGATTGGATAGCAGGAGTCTCACCTTCAGGTGGAGAAAGATCCGAACTTTGTTGAGACTTTTCCATGGCTTCCTTGATCTTAACAATTTCGGCGTCAAGGTCGAAATATCCCCGACTCATTTCCGTCAATGTATCGAGGCGAGAATTCATGTACGCCCAACTAGCATCGACAACTGCCGTCTCTTCGAGACTTTCATAGTCTCTCTCCCATATCTGAAGCTCAGATCTTAACCCATCCTTCTAGACTTCAGCAGCTTCATGGGAAGCCCTCAAAGGTACAATTAACTCCTCCAAAGATTGGGTTTTTTCTAAAGAAATGTGAAGATCCTCCTAAGTTCGGGTAAGTGACTACACAAGATCGCCTGATTATTCCTCCTTCTGCTCTAGCAAAGCTTTCAAGCTCCTAACTTCTTCCGAGGCACGGGATAATTGCTCAACAAATGAAGACTCGAGAATGCTCTTGTCTTTGTCCGCTTTGTTAGAAGAAGCCTTTTCCACTACCAATCCGCAGCCACAACTCTCATCAGCTGCTCCAAGGTATTCTTTTCTTCTTCTAAGGCTTCCGTGTCGAGCCCCAGGCTTTCATATTGCCCCTTCCAATTCCCTGCTTCAGCATGCCACTCCTTTAGCTCTTGTTCCATGTTAGAAATCCTCTTCATGAGTTTTGTGCCTATGAGATTGATCTACAAAAACAAAATCGATTAGATACGGTAATTACATAAGAATGAGATACAAAAGAATGAATGTTACCTTCAAGGAGGAATGCACAACCTCATTAGCCCAGGTAAGAGAACTGTGACTACATAGCTTGGTCCTCTCTGTTAGGCCAATCAAAGGCTTCAGCTACACTTCGGGTTTGCCAGATTTCTTAAAAAGGCTCCCATCAGCCGGAACCTCAATTAGCACTTGCCTTATCTCCCTGATGGAAGACCCTACTTCTCTAGTAGGAGGCACGGAAGCAGGCTGAGATGAAAGAGCCACGAGCAATGAAATTTGTGGAGCTGAAGAAGTCTCAGGCACAGAAACTTGAGGAGCTGAGAAAGCCACGGGCAAGGCAGCAGCAGGAGCAGAAATGGCCAAAGGAGCAGTGGAAATAACTGGAACGGATGAAGAGATTTCTCTAAAGGAGGGAGCAAAAAAAGCCAGAGGCGCCTCATTAACAGCAGGTCCAAAACCTTCGTGGAATAGATGATCCGCAAAATCATGTGCAAGAGAAGAAGAAGAATCCCTAGGGGTAGGAGGTCTGACACTATGTACGAAAGACATAGCCACGGGTGTAGACTCATCGTCTGATACCACCCGAGCAGAAAACCCTGTCAAAAGGAAAAGGGTTAAACAAACGAAGAAAAAGAAGACCGAGTAAGGAAAAGAAGCGAAAACAAAAGTTTCACTTACCATGAGTCTTCACTTTCCAACCATACTACACGGAGAAGTACTTCCAAGATCTTTCCTCCAGTGGAGCAACTGATAACAGCTTTTCTACCCAATCACTGATACCTGAGACATTCTCAACAGTACCCATGATTGCTGAAAGAGGAAGAAAATAACTACGGTGTTAATAAAACACTTAAAGTAAAGAGAAGAAAAATAACAGGTGTGAGCTAAAATGTACTCACATGCGCGATTCCACTTCTCAGGGAAGGGAAGATTTTTCTCGCCCACTAAACCAGCAGTGGGCACAGCAACGTACCGAAGGTACCAACCTCTATCCTTATCGTCATTAAGGGTTACCAACACTCTTTTGCTCCTAGCAGCCAGAGTGAAAACCCCTTGACGAAATAAGGTAGGAGAATAAAGATGAATGAGGTGATTGAAGGAAAAAGGAACCGAGGTTAAAGAAGCTAAATATCTAAGACACACGATAACCCGTCACACAAGAGGACCAACTTGTCCTAAGAAAATGTTGAAGAAACGATAAAATTTGATGATGACTGGATCAATAGGAGGTCTAAACCCTATAGTAAAAGGGTAAGTGTAAACAAAAGAATGCCTCATCTTGTAAGACGTTATTCTTTGATTACTATTCGAAATAACAATGGGAAAATAAGACTCCCAAGAACATTCCCTGCGAACAAGGGAAATCAAACCTTCGGTAATAAAAGTGGGATACCTATCAACACTATCAAGGGATGACGACTGGTCTACAAGAACCTGACTATCCCTAGTGAAGGTAAACTCAGCAGGAATAATTTTATCACCCCGTGGTTCGCGTAGGGGTTCGTGATGTTCTCAACCCTGGATAGAGACCTGGAAACCCTAGATCTTGGGGAGATTAAAGACCTAGCAGAAGGAGGGGAAACAATCTGAGAAGATGAAGAACCTCTCGAAGGAGTAGAGCCTAAACTCCTCAGTCTACCACCCCTCCGACTCTGAATTGGAGAGAAAGAGGGTGTCAACTCATCAACGTTTATGACTCCCTTAGATTGGTTTGAAGAAGACATATATACAAAGGAAAAGAAAAAAGTTCTTTACAAATAAAGTTTGAAAGTTAGAAGCTTTTCGTGAAAGAAAAGGAAAATGTGGTATTTATACTCGAAGACAACCGTCAAAAAATAAAAAAAAGGGCAATGATGTGAAAACCATAATTGAAGATGTTACTTTGTGAGATGTGCAGCCACAAGAGAGCCCTAAAAGGCGCTGAATAATTGCAGAACCAACCCAAGAATGCCACGTGCCATAAGCATTAAATGGAAGTGACAAGCGACGCTTACGTACAGGCTAAGATTCAATGATTCGAGTAAAGCTGCGGCAAAATATTTCCGCCATAAATGAGTATCCACTTACCAAATATTAATTGATAAATATATGGTAAGTGGGGGGACTATCTGTATTGGTAAAAAAGAGCATCACACGTGTAATAAATCTTGATGACTCAGTAGTCTACGTGGAGCAATGAAGACACCACAGCTGGACGGGACTTTAAGAAGAGGTACGAGGCAAAGAGGCACGACAAATCACATCCACGGGTTAATTAGCTACGGAAGTTTCAACCTAATTGAGAAGATGAAGAGACACGGTCAAAAGTGTATTTGGACAGAATAAAGGGCAGATTCAGAGATCTTCAAATTAGAGATCCATACGTTACACAACATTCACTCAACAATTACAGTTGATTCATTGTAACGTTACATTGAAGTCATTATTAGTCATTAATGCTCAATCACTGAAAAAGGCAAACGTTATATTAAGAAATTCCCTATATAAGGGAGTAAAATATAACATGTAAAGGGATCATCCCAAACTACTATTGCAATATCCTTACTTTCTGTGCATCTTACTGCTTTCCATTTACACGTTTGCCTACTATTATAATCTTATTCTTTGGTTATCAAAAACCCGTGTTCTTCTTCAAATAGCTTTGGGAAAAGAATCCAATTCTTTGGTCAAACAATGACACTGAAAATATGGCTTTAATTTTCTGGATGTGCTTATTAATGCAAGTTCCTATTTCTCTAAGTGTGGATACCTAGTTTCAGCATCTCCTAAGGTCCGACTTACGTAATAAATAGAAAATTGCGTACCTTGCTCTTCTCGAACTAATACACCACTTACTGCTATCTCGGACACTGCCAAGTATAGGCACAACTTCTCATCTGCTTTAGGGTGTGGAGCAAAGATGGGCTTGATAGATATCGTTTCAATTCCTCCAATTCTTGTTGACATTCTGGGGTCCATGCCAAATTATTTTTCTTTTTGAGTAAGCAAAAGAACATATGGCTCCGATCTGATGACCTCGAAATGAATCGACCCAAGGCAGTTATCCGTCCGATTAGCCTTTACGAATTTCACACTGTCTACGACGGTGATATCCTTGATGGCCTTGATCTTATTGTGGTTGATTTCGATTCCCCGATTTGATACCATAAAGCCGGGAAATTTTCCCGAACCGACCCCGAAAGCACCTTTTTCGGGGTTAATCTTCATGTTGTACTTCCTCAAGATTTTGAATGTTTCCTACAAATGAATCAAATAGTCCTCTGTGCGTAGGGACTTATTAAACATATCATCAATGTAAACTTCCATCGATTTACCTATCTGTTCCTCGAGATTTTGTTAACTAAGCGTTGGTATGTAGCCCCTGCATTTTTAGCCCGAAGGGTATTACATTGTAACAATAATTTCCATACTTAGTGATAAAAGAAGTCTTTTCTTGGTCTTCTGGGTCCATATGGATTTAATTATACCCAGAATAGGCGTCGAGAAAGGTAAGGATCTCGTGGTCGGCCGTGCATCGATCATGCGATCAATGTTAGGCAGTGGAAAAGAGTCTTTCGGACATGGTTTGTTCCAGTCCTTATATTCTACACACATTCTAAGTTTCTTACCTTTTTTGGGGACTACGACTACATAAACTAACCATTCGGGATATTTTAATTCATGAATGGATCATATTTTGAGAAGTTTGGTTACCTCGTCTTTTATGAAGGCGTGCTTTACCTCGGACTAGGGTCTTCTCTTGTTCTTTATCGGTCTGAACTTGGTATCCAGGCTCAGCCGATGAGTTGTTATCTCTGGTGGGATTCCTGTCATGTCTAAATGGGACCATGCAAAGCAATCCATGTTATCAATAAGAAATTGAATGATTTTTTTCCTGAGTTCATAGGGTCAACCCCATTCCTAGGTATACCTTTCGTTCGGGTAGATACTCGATCAGTATCACCTATTCCAACTCCTCGACCGTTGACTTGGTTGTATCTGATTCTTCGGGAACAACGACGGTTTGAGGAGTGAGAAAATCCTCTTCTTCTTCCTCGATTATCTGTTTCTCTGATCCGGTCGAGGATGGAGGCGCTGATTTCTATTTGGTTGTCTGCTTATCTTTGGTGTTTGATTATTCCGAGGTCGAAGGTGTTGATATCGGCGTCACCTCATCGATTGCAGACATTTTCTTTGCAGCGTGTTGTTCCCGTAAACTGTTTTCACACCATCCACTACTGGGAACTTCATCATTTGGTGAAGGGTTGACGGTACTGCCCTCATTTTTTAGATCCAGGGGCTTACGAGCAGTGCATTATATCTCACGTCGCCTTCGATGACATGGAATTTTGTATCTTCGATAATCCCGGCCACGTTTACTGGTAGGATTATCTCCCCTTTCATTGTTTTGCTAGCCACGTTGAAGCCGTTTAGGACTCGAGATGCAGGTACAATTATGTCTAGCAAGTCGAGTTGCTCGACGACCAATGATTATGTTTGCTGAGCTACCTGGATCCACTAGAACATGTTTAACTTGAATTTTATTTAACAAAATACAAATTACCAGGGCGTCGTTGTGCGGCTGAGAGATGCCTTCTGCTTCTTCGTCATTGAACGATAGAGTATCTTCGGGCACATAGTCTCGAGTCTGTTTTTCTCTGGTGATCGACACCTTGGTGCGTTTGAATATAGGCCCTTGTCGGATGTCGACCCCACCGACGATCATGTGAATAACATGCTGAGGTTCTTCTTGCTCGTTCTTTCTGTTGGCGTCTCTCTCCCTGAAGTGGTTTTTGGCTCGATCACTGAGGAATTCTCGAAGATGGCCTTCGTTGAATAATCGAGCTACTTCCTCCCTTAGCTGTCTGCAGCCTTCAGTCCGATGGCCATGAGTGCCATGGTAATTACACATCAAGTTTGGGTTCCTTTGAGAAGGATCAGTCTGTATAGGTCTGGACCACCCGGTGTGTTTGATCCTTCCGATAATCGAGGCGCTTCTGTGGGATCTGCATATTTGTCGAAGCCAGGTTTACTCATAAGTCCCCGAGAGTTCGGCCCTCGGTCACCTCTTCAGTCGCTCCGGGCGGAGTTGCACCCCGGACCATTATTCCTTCGATTTGAAAGATACACATGATACCGATCTTTATTTGGCCTTGATTCTCTATCAACATCTCTCTGATTTTTACCTGTCGACCGATTTGGATGACTGAACCTGAGGGGGCTCCCAATTGGTCATCCTCAACCCTGATCTTCAACTGATATCGATTGTGAACATCCGCCCAAGTAACAACTGGGTACTTTATCAAGTTCTGTTTCAACTGGCGCGATGCGATCGAACTCCGCTCGTTCAATCCTTGTGTGAAAGCTTGGACATCCCAATCATCAGTGATTGGTGGTAATTCTATGCATTCCATTTGGAATCGAGATACGAACTCCCTTAACATCTCGTTATCCCTCTGCTTTCACTTTGAAAAGGTCTGATTTTCTCGTTGCAACCTTTATGGCCCCAGCGTGCGCTTTTATGAACGAATCCGCAAACATGGAGAACGAATCGATAGAATTTGGTGGCAAGTTGTGATACCAAATCATATAGGATATGATGTTATTCATTTCTCATTTTTTATTGACTTGAATCTTATATTGACTTTTGGCATTTACCTCAATACGTACCTTGAAACTTTAATTGGGTACAAGTATCATAAAGCTAGTGCCTCGAGTAATACACGGAGTGAGAAAGCTTATATACTCTTCCTCGGTCTAAAATAAGTTTCCCTTTAAGAAACCAAGAATTATTTTTGTCAAATATACTCTTGCTCAATTAATTGATCCAAAAAGTATGAAAAGATGAACAAAAGGGCTATTAACGACATCTACTTTTGTAATGATGCATATTGGCTATATGTAATATTTCTCTTTCAACAAAAGAAACTTTTTTCACAAAATTACGGTAATAAAAAGAAAAGAAAAAAAAAGTAGGGACATTTAATAGTGATTTAATGCTTTTAAAAAGGTACAAACTGTTGTAATCCAAATCAAGATATTGTAAGAGTTGACTAATAAACTCAATTTTTTCCTATATACTATATAAAATAAAATTCCACAACTCAAATCCCCCTCGAAAAATCCTTTTTTCTTTCTTCGAAATGACTCTCTCCTTGATCAACATCTTCTTCTTATTATTGTTATCAACTCCAATTGACCTATCAACAGCAAAATCTTGTTTCATAACCCGAAAATTTTACGTACATGTTATCGACAAACTTCCTTCTAATTCCACTAAACTGCAAGTTCATTGTACTTCTGGCGATTATGACCTCGGATACCGTAATCTTACTGCTAATCAAGAATTCCATTGATCGTTTTGTCAAGGATTTGCTTGGACAACGTTATTTTTTTGTCACTTTTGGTGGGTTCAAAGAATAAAAGCTTTAATGTGTTTAATGATCCAGTTAGGGTGTCAATTTGAGCTCAACCCCATTTAACCCGCCCAACCCGCTCAGAGATTAATGAGTTGGCTTAAACACATTTTAGCTCATGGGTCAATTTGGGCTGAGCCCAAGTTAACCCATTATTTTTTAGGGAAATTTTCGTTCATATACCATATAGGAAACTATATTACCAAATATGTTCATAGTTTGCATATTACCCTTCATGCTAATAGTATTTCTACAAAATATAGACCATGCATTAAATAAGGAATCATTGTAGCTGTAGACTTCCTTGTTTAGGCGCGCTAAAATTGGGGGATTAAATATTCTTCCAGATCTTCCAAACGCAAATCACGCACATTAATCTTCTTTGTCAGTTTCATTTCAAATTTAGCGTCTCTACATCAAACGCAATTATTCTTCTACAATTCAAAAACGAATTGATTATTCTTCTACAATTCACAAATCTAAAACGACTAAATTTTCTACAATTCTTTTACATCAAACGCAATTATGTCCAAATTTCAGTAATACAAAGCAAATGAAAAGAGAGCAGCAATTCCACCATTGACAGCCATTAAAAAGATTTGAAGCTTTGAATTCAAATTTGAATTTTCAAAAATCTTTATTTGTTTGGATTGGGTGTTGTTGCAAATAATTGGGAATATGGTTTGGAGTTTATATCTCAATTTTGAGGGGTTTTGGTGAAGATTAGACTTGGTTTTGGCTGAATTCCGGATTGAAACTCGAAGAAGAAGAAGAAGAACTCGAAGAAGAAGAAGAAGAAGAAGAAGAAGAAGAAGAAGAAGAAGAAGAAGAAGAAGAAGAAGAAGAAGAAGAAGAAGAAGAAGAAGAAGAAGACATATTGCAGAAATTGTAGATAAATTATATTTTGTTGTTTATTTATTTTTCTTTTACTTATTTAATTATTGTATGCAAGTTGAACTACATTGTATAAAAAATATATTTAAGTGGTATTATATTGTAGTGGTATATAACTTAGTAGAAATAATATACGAAAATTGTAGATAATTTGTAGATAAGTTGTATAGTGTATAATTAGTTGTATGAAAATTATTTTTAGTATGTATAAATCAGATACAAAATATACAAAAGACATATTGTATAAAATTTGTATAAAATTTATATGTAAATTTTATGTTATTGTAGTTGTATTTCACTGGGTGAAAATAATGTGTGAAAGTTGTAGAAAATTATAGATAAGTTGTATTCCTCCATAACGGGAGATGTTGGCATATCAAGTAACTTTAGTGTTCCAGACGAACATGCATGAAAATAAAGATAAATTTTGTTATGAACAGTTTGTAGATATTTTGTAGATAATTTGTAGAAACATTGAAATTCTGTATTTTCATATTAATGTTTAAAATGATATGTAGTTTTGTTGTAGATTAAATGTAGAAAACAAGCCATTGTGAGTCTTATTTGATTCATTCCTCACATTCAACCTATTCTACAAATTCACGTCTCTTTAAATACAATACAACCATACTTTCTTGAATTTAAAGGTATAGCAATATATATAACTTTAAAAACATCTTCTCCTCTACACAAATTAGCTCCAAAACAGACGAAGTGGAATAACAAGCTCCCATCAAAACTTTTAACACAAAAAACACAAAAGCTCAAAAACATAAACAACAGTCTACAATTTTTCTACAATTTATCTACAGTTGCTGCAATATAATGAATGGGTTGGGTGTTGTTGAAAATAATCGAGAATATGGTTTGGAGTTTATATCTCAATTTTGAGGGTTTTTGGTGAAGATTAGACTTGGTTTTGACTGAATTTCAGATTGAAACTCGAAGAAGAAGAAGAAGAAGAAGAAGAAGAAGAAGAAGAAGAAGAAGAAGAAGAAGAAGAGAAGAAGAAGAAGAAGAAGAATACATATTGCAGAAATTGTAGATAAATTGTAGATTATTTGTATTCTGGTTTAGATGCTTTATTTTCTGTTTTCACAAATAAAAAACAGCTAAAACTTCTACAAATCTTCTGAAAAAACGCAATTATGTCAAAAATTCCAATTATGCTACAATTGAATGGGAATTAGGATATAAAAATTTAATGTACCCAGTTTGTAGATATTTTGTAGATAAATTATAGATTATTTGTATTCTAATTTTAGATGTTTTATTTTCTAATTTCACAAATTAAGAACGACCAAAACTTCTACAAATTTTCTGCAAAAAACGCAATTATGTCGAAAATCCCAATTAAACTACAATCGAATGGGAATTAGGATATTAAAATTCAATATACCCAATTTGTAGATATTTTGTAGATGAATTGTAGATGATTTGTATTCTGATTGTAGATGTATTATTTTCTGTTTTCACAAATTCAAAACGACTAAAACTTCTACAAAATCTTCTGTAAAAAATACAATTATGTCGAAAATACCAATTAAGCTACAATTGAATGGGAATTGGGATATTAAAATTCAATGTACCTAGTTCGAGAGAGTATAAGCTGTAAAGCCTGGAATTATTTTAGGGAGAAATTTCAATCATCAAAAAATCTAATTATTAAAATATAAGGAAGGAAATGATCAGTAGTGGCTTGGGAGGAAACACATACTACTGTTTCCAGTTTCCACTCCAACTCAATTATTTTCTTTTTGCCTCTTCCTAGTTGCTTGATATCTAGAACAATTGGTCATCAGTTTGCTCTTTTCTGGACTACCAAAAGTTTTAGTACTTGTAGTAAATTAATCTCTGAAACCTAACTGTCCCTAATTCACAGACCTTGTATATAACAATTTGGCATGCAATAGGGTCTTCAACAATAATTTCGGATGTAATTCCAGATGAATGCCAAAATTTTCTAAATACGAGAATATAGTTCGGTTAGAAGATGTGCTTTTCACAATATAGTTGTTTTTCATCTCCTATTAAAAACCCACGTTTGCAGTTCAAATAAAGGCGAAGAGTCTAAGCATCTACAGACAATTACCAATACTTTAATAACAGTACATAAACATGGGTGAGGGTGATAATTGACTGTGAGGGTGATAACTGAAATAATTTCTGAAACACATTAGTGCCGTGTGATAATAAAAATCTGATTATAAAAAATGGGTCTCATCTCTGTATTGTTTTAGAAGAAGAAGGAATAGAGAAGAGGAAGAAAGGGGAGGGGAAAAACAGCGCTGGACTTAGGAATTAGGGGGAGAGGGAAACGTGGGATATATGGACACCTTTAATTAAGGAGTAAAAAACGTCCAACTAATGAGACCCTTAGTTAAGTATGGTATAGAATTGGTAATTTGGTATACTAAGTGTAATTAAGTCAAACCTTAAACATTGAGGGTAATAAGATTTTCTATGTGGTATAAGAATGTAAAAATACACATTCTAACCCATTTAGCAGCCCAAATAGAACCCATAAAACTCACCCAAAACAAAGGAATTTCAACCCAACTTATCTAGAAAGTTACTTAGTTGCCCCAATTTTACATTTTTTTTATAT
>ML365119.1:0-62149 GCA_005239505.1 Nicotiana paniculata
TAAAACCTCGAAAAATGAAGCATGCAAAAGACTTAAAGAGTGAAATAGAAACTCAACAAAAGTGGAACTAACATTTATATATTAAAACGGATAAAACTAAGTATTAACTACTTAGCCGTATAAAATTTTTATATACATTGTGGTGCCCTTAAGTTGTCATTTGGGGACTTTAAGGAAATCCAAATTTACCCCCGATGGGACTGGGGGTAACCACCAATTGATACAAAGAAAAAGAAAAAAAAGGGATAAACCAATTAAATCTTTTCAAGAGAGGGGTTGACTTCAGTGGCACNTCCTTCTCCATGGCTTCCTTAGTTTTGGCTATTTCAGTACAAAGGTCAAAACCCTCTTGGCTTATTTCCATCAATGTGTCAAGGCGAGAATTCATATACGTCCAGCTCACATCGACAACAGCCACCTCTTCCAAATCTTCATAATCCTTTGCTCATACTTGAAGCTCAGATCTCAATCCATCCTTCTCCGCCTCCGCAGCTTCATAGGCAGCCTTTAATGGAACAATCGACTCCTCTAAAGTTTGAGCTTTGTCCGAAGCCCTACGAGGGTCTTTGAGTACGAGTGAGTGATTGCACGAGCTCGCCTGAGTATTCCTCCTTTTTCCCCAACAAAGTTCTTCAAGTCTCTAATCTCCTCTGAGGCACGGGACAGCTGCTCCGCGAACGAAGACTCCAGAACACTCTTATCTTTATCAGCCTGACTGTAGGAAGCCCTCTCCACTGCCAGTTCTGCTACCATGAGTCTTATCTGCCGCTTCAAGGTACTCCTTTCCTCTTCTAAAGCATCCATGTCAATCCTTAGGCTATCATACTGTGCTCTCCAATTATCAACATCGGCCTACAACTCTCTTGTCTCTTGGTCCGTGTTTGAAATCCTCTTCATAAGCTCCATGCCTATAAGGTTAATCTACAGGAAATCAACCAGTCAGATACGGTAAATTTCATATACGGGAGTGAAAGAGGATAACTTGCATCATACCTTTAAAGAAGTATGCACGACCTCATTGGCCCATGTAAGAGCACCGTGGCTGGCTAGCTTTGCTTTCTCAGAGAGACCTATCAAAGGCTTGAGCCACACTTCGGGCTCACCCCTTTTCTTGAAAAGATTCTCCTTAGCTGGAACATCAATAGGCACAGAAGGTTGAGGAGCTGGAAAAGCCACAGGCAAAGCAGCAAGCACAGAGAGGTGAAGAGTTGAAGAAGTTACGGGCAAAGCAACAATAGAAGTTGAAATAGCCAAAGGAACAGACGAAACAACTTCTCTCAAAGAAGCAGGAAAGACAGCAGCCAAAGGGACGTCGTCAGGAGCAAGATCAACACCCTCATAAATAGGGGAATGTGAAATATCATCAAGGACAGGGGGCTCAATCATAGACACGGAAGGCAAGGTTAAGGCTGTAAGCTCATCATCTAAAACCATTCGCCTTCTCCGTGGCCTGTGCACTAAAGCACCCTATTCTTATTCTTCTATAGAACGAGACTCACTAATCTTCCTCTTCGAGGAAGATGAACCAACAGCCAAGGACATCTTCGGGATAGACGAAGCAGACATCCCACGAGTAGAGAACCCTATTAAAAGGGAAAAAAGTTAAAAAATAAAAAAGAGACAGTCGAGTAAGGAAAGAAGCAAGAACAAGAGCTTTACTTACCGTGGGTCTTTACTTGCCAACCATACCTCCCAGCGAGGTACTGCTAAGATCTTTCTTCTGAAGGAGCAACATACAACAATTTTTCTACCCAATCACGAATGCCGGAGACATTTTAAATAGTATTCATGATTGCTGAGAGAAGAAAAAACAGATACGGTGTTAATAAAACATCTCAAGTCAAAACAAGAAAAAGTAAAAGATAAAGTATACTCACGTGCGCGATTCCACTTCTTAGGGAAAGGAAGATTTTCTTCACCCACTAAACCAACAGTGGGTACAGCAACATACCGGATGTACCAACCCCTATCCTTATCATCTCCAGGGGTTACCAACACTCTTTTGCTTCTAGCAGTCAGAGTAAAAACCCGTTCACGAAATAAGGTAGGAGAGTAGAGGTGAATAAGATGGTTGAAGGTAAAATGAACCGAGGCTAAAGAATCCAAACTCCTATGAAATGCGACAACTCGCCACACAAGCGGGCCAACTTGTCCTAAGCAGATATTGAAAAAATGGCAAAATTCAATTATAACTGGGTCAATGGGGGGTCTAAACCCTAAAGTGAAACGGATACGTATAAACAAAAGAATATACCGTCTTGTAAGACGTTATTCTTTGATTACTATTCGGAATATAGATAGGAAAGTCAGACCTCCAGAAGCACTCCCTACGAATAAGGGAAATTTGACCCTCAGTTATAAGGGTTGGATATCTTTTGACACTATCAAGAGAAGCATATTGATCTACAAGAACTTGACTATCCCTAGCAAAAACAAACTCAACAGGGAAACTTTCATCAACTCCAGGCTCACGAAGGCATTCGCCTCTACCTCTAGACAAAGACCGAGAAACCCTAAATCTCAGAGAAACTGGAGATCTAGTGGAAGGAGGAGGAACTATCTGAGAAGAAGAGGAGCCCCTCGAAGGAGTGGATCCTAGACTTCTAAGTCTACCACCCCTCCGACTCCTAGTTGGAGCAGAAGACGGCATTGAACTTTCAAGATCTATTACTCTTTGAGGTTGGTTTGAAGAAGACATGTTTACAAAGGCGCAGAAGAAATTTATTTACAAAAGACAAAGTTAGAAAAGTGTTTGTGGAAGCAAAGAAAAGAAAACATGTATTTATACTTGAAGAAAACCGTCAAACATGAAGAAAAAGGAAAATAATGATGAAAAGTCATAATTGAAGATGTCACTTTGAGACTGACACAGCCGCAAAAAGCCCTAAAAGGTGCCGAGTAAATGCAGAATCAATCCGAAAAGGACACGTGGTATGAGCATTAAATGGAAGTGAAAATGACGCCTATGGTGCAAAGAAGGATACAATGATTCAAGGAAAAGTGGCGGTAAAATATTATATGGTAAGTGGGGGGACTATCTGTATTGGTAAAAAAGAGTTTCACACATAAGTCAACTTTTGACAACTCAGCCAGTCACGTGGACACAGGAAAACGCGACAACTTGATGTGATTCTTTGAAGAGGTACGGTACAAAGAGGCATGGTTCAGTAAACCCACGAACTTATCAGCCACGAGAAACTCAACTTGATCAAAACGGGAGAGAGGCACGGTCAGAATGAATCTAGACAAAGCTACGGGCAGATTCAAGGACCCTCAATTGATTACTCGAACGTTATGTAACCGAACCCCAATTACCATTATCCTTTGTAATGCCTCATTCATGACATAAATAGTCATTAATGAGTAACCATATCAAGAGTCGTACTTTATAAGAATCTACTATATAAGGGAGGGGAATACAGCTTGTAAAGGCAGCTGATTCTCGAATACAATCAACTTCGATTTTCTATATTTCTGCAAATATTGTCTATTATTCATTTTTCTCTATTACCTTGATTATCAATAACCCGTATTCATCTTATATAAGCTTTAGTCAAATGGTCTAATTCATTGGTTAAACAATATTGTCTAAGTGATGGACAATGATGATCAAATTCTGAATCGGTTAGTAGAACCCTATAAGCGTGACTTTTACGAGTGCGGTGAATATTACGCTATAGACATGATTTCTAGCGTTGAACCGATTTTAATCCTATAGGCATGATATCTACCATTGAATTGATTTTTAATCCTATAGGCATGATAGCTAATTATGGAAATGACTTTAATGCATGATTTTTAATTAAGCAGTATATGGGCAGAAATTTATACACATTGAGCCAGAAAACAATTGAGTCAAATATTGGTTCTATAGGCATGATTGCTAACACATTTTATTAGACAAATTGATGCACCATATAGGCAGGATTTCTAACAAGTCATAATACTAATCCTATAGGCAGGATTTCTAACAAATCATAATGTGAGTCCTATACGCAGAATTTCTAACAAATCAATATATAAATTATACGATTTTAACAAAATGAGCAGAATCAACAGCATAAATGAAACCCTATAGGCAGGATTTCTACCCGGTTTAGCAAAAGAAAATAAGAAACCCTTCGATTTTACTAAATACCCCTGAATTTGTTTATTATAACATTATTATGGACCAAATTAGTAAACGAATTACATAATAGTAATGAGATAAATTATAGGGAGCCTTTATCAGGCCCAAATACACCTGGGCAACCCAGGACTTCAAACCATATCATCTTTGAGGCTCATTTCACAGGTACACAACAACCAATAATGAGTATTCACCCATAACACATATAGAACCCGGATCTCTAGTGTGTCAAAACTCCCAAGGACTTCAAGGAACCAGAGCAATGCTCACACTAGAGAACCAAATAATCAGAAGTTATTCAAAGGAGATTAGGAGCCAAACCTCAGTGTGTCAGACTTTACAAGAGTCTCACATGGACCCCAAGTAGTGCTCACATTGGGGAGGTTGAGGATAGAACCTAAAGGACCTAAGAGTAGGGGTTTAAAAAGTAGAAGCATATAAAAGAAGGCAGGGACATATTTAAAACAAATTTGATTTTTTAGAAGAAAGCCATTATAATAATGTTTAAAACACAGAATATGTAGGCAGAATTGCACTAAGAAAACAAATTGGCAAGGTTTGCAAAGTTCTTTATGCATAGTACACAGTCTTAATAAGTTAGAATCTGAAAGGCCTTATTAAGCTAAGCGTACATGCTAATATATTAGGATAACCTTATTCAATCACAAAAACATTTAGACAATGTATCAAGGCAAACAGTCAGATAATCACATGAATCCAATATGGATACAAGACACATTAGAATGAAAGTTGTCAGGGCATATGAATGGCAAAGGAAAGTTTGATAATAGTACAAATTTGTAAAGATTGATTAACTAATGAACATTCTAGTATTATCCTAAAGATGCCAAGTTCAGGACAAGTTCAGAACAACATACAGGAAACAATTTAAGCATATTATTCAAGAGGATTCATATTATTCAAAAAATAACCAATCTCAGAGCTAACAATATCAATTATAGGGCTAATAGTGAATCATATAAACATGCAGAATCATGCTCAGAATGGATTTTAAACATGCTGAATTGTAAACATAGTTCATGAATACATAGAAATAAAATGACAAAGGATAGTCACTCACCAGTTAAGCAAGTAAAGTAATAATACCACAAAGTCGAGAATCCAAAATATTTGGCCTTGGCTTTCAGCCGACCAAGACCAGTAGTAAACAAGAGAGCTGAGAGAATATAGAACCAAGCCCTAAATTTCTTAGTGAGAGTATATTGATTCCCGTCTGCCTAAAGGAGAAGGGGTTTAAGTAGTACTGAATTTGAACACACAAATATGGAAAAGTACTAGAAAGGAAGGCAGTTAACAGTTAATAAGGAAAGAAAATTTTGAAAACCCTAAATTAGGCAGGAAATACAAAGTCGGTAGAAATAGCAAGTAAAGAGATGCATATAGACATAGAGACTTTACCAAAGTAAAGAATCTAACAGATTTAGTTTAATTATGAAGAATCAAAAACCCCAATTTTTGGGCAAGTAAGAAAAGGCAGAAGTAACAAGAGAGTTATAATAAAATGCATAGAGACACATAAATGACAGTATTAAAGAAAACAATTAAAGAATCGAAAACTAGATTAGATCTAGAAAAATCTGAAACCCTAATTTTAGGTGAAACGCCAAATCAACCAGAGTAGAGGAGAATAACACAGATTCACACCAAATAAACATATATAAGAACTTATTAAAAGTAAACCTATAATCGAATCAGTTTTAGTTCAAGTAAAAAGGGTTTGAAACCCTAAATTAAATAAATCACAAAATCGGTAAAAAATCAACAGATCTATAAATAACAGAGAAAATATAGACGAAGAAAATATTTAAAAGACAGAGTTTGAACCAAATTTGGCTAAAATTAGAGAGGATCTGAAACCCTAACATTTATAGCTTAGTGGATCAAGAGAGATATGAGAGAATCATTACGAATAACGTACTTGGACTTGAGATTGTCCAGATTCAAAAAGGGTAAACACAGATTTGGACGGAACAAAATCGGGGTACTTGCTATATTTAGGCAAGTACCTAAGTTATTCCAGAATCAGGTACCAGATAAGGAAAGAACCCTAGAATGGTACGGGAGTAATGGAAGAATCCCATTAGAACATGATTCTTGGGTGTTTGGGTGAGAAAACAATTTTAGGATTTGACGGGGTGGGACATGAGAGAGTTTTGGGGGAACAGGCTGGTGAGAGTGATTAGGGTTAGGGGGAGGTTGGTTAATTAAATGGGTAGATGTAACATGGGTCGTTGATCTCAGAGATCAATGACCACGATTTAAGGGGTTCTGGGTCGGGTAATAGAATGGGTAAGGGTAATTGTTTTGGGCTGGGTATTATTGGGCTGGTGTATAGAGTATTGGGCTTGTTATTAGGTCCAAAATTGGTTGCAAATTGAGTCCAAACTTTAAATACCCAAAATTAATTAGTAGATAATTTGTAAAAATAATTAATAAATAATAAAAATAATAAAAATATCATTTTATGCATAAAAACAAATAAAATAGTTATTTATTATTATAGAAGTATAAAAATATTATTTTGGCATAAATAGAGTAATTATAAATACATGTAGGCTATTATTGCAAATGTGCAATTTTAGCCTTTAAAATGCAAATATAATTATGACAAATATGCTAAAAATATTTAAAACCTAATATGAGTGTAAATGGTGAAATGAGATGATAAAATCATTATAAAATAATTTGTGAGGTAATTAATGAGTATTTATATGATAAAAATGCAGGAATAAATTGATTAGAAGTCTTTAAAAATTATGAAAAACGCTTGTACATGTTTATAAATCAAGTGATGGTGCATATGCACTAGTTTTAAGGTATATATATATATATATATTTGAAAAATATGAGGGAAAAATTGGGTATTAACAGCTTCCCCTCTTTACACGGGAAGGATGGAAGAGTTGTCGGGTAAAGAAATAATTACCGATTTTGACCGAATAGAGTAATTTGAAAGATATAGGCCGCACTCTAGTTTATGAGCTGCCTACATATCCCTGGTTTTACAGGAATCAGTTCGTGTGTAGTTCTGGATCCAACAGTGGAGTAAACCAATGGAGTTGTTGCAAGAACGGATAAGATGTTCCAAATATGATTAATTAGGGTTTGAAATAGTTATGGGTAAATGAGACTGGGTAACGGATAATGATTGGTCATGTTTGAAATAATTTGAAGGATGTGAACGTTGGAAGGAAACTGGAGCGGAGATTGCTCCCGTTAGGATAACAGTTACTTACCCGATCACCTGCAAACTTACAAAAAATACAACTGCATGCAAGTATGTATAAATTATTGCGAAAACTTAGACATGATGCAAATTCCCTTTGGACCATGAAGGTTGTCTTTGGACAGTGAGGATGACGTCCTTAGACAATAATATCTCGGGCCATGAATTGTAGGTAAGGGATTCGCAGGCCATGAAATGATGTTCTCAGGCCATGAAGATTGTGCCTTCAAACCATGATGCCTTTGAATAATGATGTGCAAGCTTGAGAGATCCTCAGGCCATGGAATGATGTCTTCTGGATATGAGGATGATACATTCGGACTTTGAATCCTTCAGACAAAATGGCAATATTTCAGCCCATGAGGTGCAGAGACATGATGCTAGAGGTAATAACAAGACAAAACTTAGTCTTGTTTAGAGTTTGGGGGGGGGGGTAGAGCTTAGCCCCGAGAGAAGAAGATAATGCAAGGTTTAGAATAGAGCAACACTTACGCAGAGGGAGACAATGCTTAGTCTCATGAAAAGAGAAGGCAATGCTTAGCCTTATGCAAATAAGAGGCAGGGCTTAGCATCATGCAGGAATTGAGACAGAGCTTAGTCTCATGAAAAGAGCAGGCAATGCTTAGTCTTATGCAAATAGGGAGGTAGGTATTAGCCTCATGAAAGAATTGAGACATATCTTAGTCTCATGCAAAGAGAAAGCAGTGCTTAGCCTTATGCAAATGAGAAGGCACAGCTTAGCCGCATGCAAGAATTGAGACACGGCTCAGTCTCATGCAAATAGAAGGCAATACTTAGCCTTATGGAAATAGGGAGGCAGGGATTAGCCTCAAGCAAGAATTAAGACAAAGCTTAGTCTCATGCAAAGAGAAGGCAGTTCTTAGCCTTATGCAAATAGGGAGGCAGGGCTTAGCTTCATGCAAGAATTGAGACAGGGCTTAGTCTCATGCAAAGAGAAGGCAGTGCTTAGCCTTATGAAAATAGGGAGGTAGGGCTTAGCCTCATGCAAGAATTGAGACAGAGCTTAGTCTCATGCAAAGAGAAGGCAGTGCTTAGAATTATGCAAATAGGGAGGCAGGGCTTAACCTCATGCAAGAATTGAGACAGAGCTTAGTCTCATGAAATAGGAGGCAATGCTTAGCCTTGTACAAATAGGGAGGCAGGGCTTAGCCTCATGCATGAATTGAGACACAACTTAGTCTCATGCAAAGAGAAGGCAATGCTTATACTTATACAAATAGGGAGGCAGGGCTTAGCCTCATGCAAATGTAGGAGTAAGAGTGAAGTATTCTTAGTTGGCAATGTGTTTTATGCATAGCAATTCCGTTGTTGTGACGATGCTTATGGTGATGACATATTCTTGCATCCAAAGAAAATTTGTGAGTTCTGCGGGGGAGGTTGGTTCGTGCCTTTGTCTGCTTGCTCTGCTCCACTCTGCTCGAGGATCCTGTTCAAGTTTCCATGGGTGGGTTTTGGCCAAAAAGTAGGGTTTCTTTTCGAAAGTATGCGTGTATAGTTTTCAAAGACATAGTAATGTGAAAATTAGAAATTAGTTAGATGAACTAGTAACTATGACATTATTAGAGACATTGCGACCTTCTTGCTATAAATTTTGAGGGTCCTCCTCAAAATTCCGCCCCAGTTATCTAAACAAACTTCTGGCTATTCTGTATGCTACTGTTGGCTGAACTTGCTTTAGAATTTTGAGGGTCCCCAGTTTCTGATTGTGGGGAAAATGAAAATTTTATTGAATTGTGACCTAACCCACAGGGCTACCTACGTATCCCTTCTTAAACGGTAATCAGGGTCAAGCGTAGTTCAATTACATCATATGAAGAACGTAAATAGTTTACACATAGTATCTTTTGACTGTATTTGAATTGATAGGCTTCGGCCAGATTTCTCCATCCATTTCTTCGAGTATGAGTGCCCCTCCTGTCAATACTATATGAACCATGTAAGGACCTTGACAGTTGGGTGAGAACTTCCCTTTTGACTTCATCTTGATGTGGAAAGATCCGTTTCAACACCAGCTACCCCAGTGTGAACTGTCTTGGTTTGACCCTTTTGTTGAAAGCTCCGGACATTCTATTCTGATAAAGCTGACCATGACACACTGCATTCATCCTTTTTCCATCTATAAGGGCTAGTTGCTCTTAGCGGCTCCTTATCTATTCCCGTCACTGAGTTCGGCTTCTTGTATTATCCATAGAGAAGGAATTTCTACCTCGGCAGGAATGACTGCTTCGGTACCATAAAAAAACAAATAGGGAGTAGCACCGATTGATGTACGGGCTATGGTACGGTATCCTAATAAGGAAAATGGTAACTTCTCATGTCATTGCTTGTGATTATTGACCATTTTCCTTAGTATCTTCTTGATGTTGGTGTTGGCAGCCTCCACGACTCCATTCATTTGAGGTATGTATGCTGTAGAATTCTTGTGCTTGATTTTGAAAGTTTCAAACATGGCTTTCATCAGATCACTATTGAGATTGGCGGCATTGTCGGTGATGATGGACTTTAGAACCCTGAATCAGCAAACAATATGATCCTTGACAAAATCTGTGATGACTTTCTTGGTTACCGCTTTGTGGGACAAAGCCTCAACCCATTTAGTGAAGTAATCAATGGCCACTAAAATGAACCTATGCCCATTCGAAGCACTGGGTTCGATAGGACCAATGACATCCATTCCCCAAGCATCAAAAGGCCAAGGTGCTCTTGTGGCATTGAGTTCGTTTGGCGGAACCCGTATCATGTCTGCATGTATCTAGCATTGGTGGCATTTCTGGACATATCGGATGCAATCTATTTCCATAGTCATCCAAAAGTATACGGCCTTGAGTATCTTTTTGGCTAGGACAAAGCCATTCATATGTGGGCCGCAGGTTCCGACATGTATTTCCTCAAGGAATTTGGAAGCCTCTTTGGATTCAACACACCTTAATAGTCCTAGATCGGGGAACTCTTCTATATAGAATTCCACCGCTTTGGAAGAAGTGATTGGACAACCTCCGCAATGTGCATTTCTGAGTATGGTTTGCCTGCTCAAGGTATTCTCCTTTTGCCAAATATGCTTTGATGTCGTGGAACCATGGATTTCCATTTGTCTCTTCTTCGACATGAGCACAGTATGCCGTTTGATTATGGATTCTCACTGGAATAGGATCGATGAAATTCTTGTCTGGATGTTGTATCGTTGAGGACAGGTGGCCAATGCTTCTTCAAATTCATTATGAATTCTAGGGACATGCCAGGATTCTATCTTTTTGAACCTCTTCTTCATCTCTTGTACATGATGTAGATATGGTAGTATCTTGGTGTTTTTTGTAGCCCACTCTCCTTGTACGTGATGTACCAGCATTTCTGAGTCACCAATTACCACCAGTTCCTGAACAATCATGTCGACAACCAAATTAAGCCCTAATATGCAGGCTTCATATTCCGTCATGTTGTTGGTGCACAGTAATCTGAGCTTTGCAGGCACCAGGTAATACTGATCGGTTTTGGACATCAAGACGGCTCCGATACCGAGTCCTTTGAAATTTTCAGCTCCGTCGAAAAACATTCTCCAACCGCCGTAGGCTTTAGCAATGTCTTCCCCTATGAATGACACTTCTTCGTCAGGGAAATAAATTTTTAGTGGTTCGTATTCTCCCCCTACATGATTTTCAGCAAGATGATCTGCCAACGCTTGTCCTTTGACTGCCTTCTAAGTTACATAGATAATATCGAACTCACTCAGCAATACTTGCCACTTGGCCAGCTTCCCGGTAGGCATAGGTTTCTGAAAGATGTACTTAAGGGGATCCATCCTCAATATGAGGTATGTGGTATAGGCACAGAAGTAGTGCCTTAATTTCTTAGCTATCTAGGTTAGAGCACATCAAGTGCGTTCCAGCAGAGAGTACCGTGATTCATAAGGTGTGAACTTCTTACTCAAGTAATATATGGCTTGCTCCTTTCTTCCTGTCTCGTCATGTTGTCCTAAAACACAACCAAAAGCCCCATCTAACACTACAAGGTAGAGTAGTAGTCGTCTACAAGGTTCTGACGGGACTAAGATTAGTGGTGTGGACAGGTATTCCTTGATTTTGACAAAATCCTTTTGACAATCCTCAGTCCAACTGGTCGAGGCATCCTTCCTCAACATTTTGAAAATTGGTTCACATATCATTGTGGACTGTTCTATGAGGCGGCTGATGTAACTGAGGCATCCCAAGAAACTCATAACATCCTTCTTGTTCTTTGGTGGTGGTAACTCTTGGATAACTTTAACCTTTGATGGGTCCAACTCGATTCCTCGGCGGCTGACGATGAATCCCAAAAATTTTCCGGTAGGAACCCTGAATGCACATTTTGCGGGGTTCAGCTTTAGATTATGTGTCTTCATGGCCCTCATGTATGTGGCCCCAACATTCTTCTAACCAAATGGAATCATTTTGTAGCAATACACTCCCCACGGTGTAAGTAAAGCTGTTTTCTCTACGTCTTCTTTGTCCATTCAAATATGATGATAACCCGTGAAGCAATCTACAAAGGATTGGAGTTCATGCTTGATGCAATGGTCGATCAGAATGTGTATATTTTGCAGTGGGAAATTGTCCTTGGGACTTGCTCTGTTTAAATCTGGATAATCAACACACACCATGACTTTTACATCTTTCTTTGGAACCATCACAATGTTGGCTAACCATGTTGGGTACTCAACTACCCTGAGGACTTTGGCTTTGATATGCTTGGTGACTTCCTCCTTGATTTTTAGGCTCATGTCTGGTTTGAAATTTCTGAGCTTCTGCTTCACTGGCGGACACATTGGATTGGTAGGTAGCTTGTGAGCTACTATGGATGTGCTCAACCCTGGCATATCGTTGTATGACCATGAAAAAATTATCCTCATATTCTTTCAGGAAACGAGTGTATTCTTCCTTTTATAGCAGTGACAAGTGGATCCTTATGCGAGTTTCTTTGATGGTTTCAGAATCTCCCAAATTGACTATCTCAGTTTCGTCCAGGTTGGACTTTGTCTTGTTCTCAAAATTCTCAACTTCTTTGATAATTTCATCAGGTATCACATCTTCTTCTTCTATCTCTTCCGAGTCATTGTCCTTGTATTGCGCTGTCTCATTACATGTCACAATCGTTGATTCATCAAGATAAGAAATAGTAATGTTTTAGAAAGAAAGATATGAAAAATAGTAATAATAAAACATCAAGCCATTGGTAAATATTAAAATGTCGAACAAAGCGATTTTCAATAATTCAAAAAATGTTTTTCGAAATGAAATACTAAAAATATTTTTAAAACAAGATGCTCAAGAAGAATTGTTTCAAAAATAAATAATGCTAGCAGCCATGCTACCCCGGGACTCGTCGGGGCCTTGATGGTGTAGCGGTCCAATTTTTGAGAAATTCTCCCCTTGCAATTCTAATATCTTTTGTTCCAACAGTAGGACCAAATCATTTTGTGCCAGAGTACTCCGACCATCTGAAGTTTCCACATTATCAGAATGTGTAGCGTGGTCTTTCCTGACACCACTCATATCATCCATCTTAGCTTTTCCCTTGCTCGTCAGATCACTTGGAGAAGGAGGTGGAGGGCCTCTGGATCTGGTGTGATATGCTGATGATGCCAGTATATGCGAACCAACCTTAGGGGATGAGAATAATCAAAATAAAGAGAAACAAAAGGTAACCAATTCAGTAAAGATTCTGAAAAGTATTTACAGCATTTAAACATGTATTGCAGAAATGTAAATTCGCGTCCTAATTTGGGAGCCTCGTTGTGCCCGAGGTAGGCATAGCGACAAGTAAGTTTGGAGAAGTTTAATGCAGATAATTGCCTCATTTCATTAATGTAATAAATAAGACGAACCTAAAACGACAATAAATAATTGAGTCACTAATGGCATTTGCCTTATTACATTCAAATTCCAAAATGATTCTAAAAATAGATAATCCTAATTTGTTTGGTCCCAGAGGGACCTTCTCCAGGCTTGGTCCTCTTGGCTCCGTCGATCAGATTCCCCAGGTCGCGCATGTCCAGTAGCAGATACACCCTTGCTAAGTGTCCTCCCTCGTTACTCTCTGCGTTCTGGCAGTCTATGACTCTTTTCCTCATCTTCCCCTCTAACTCCATTAGACTCTACACCAGATATTCCAACCTTTCCGTTGATCTAGTAGCCATTTACCTCCATTCGTTAATTGACTCCATATCAATCTTGTGTTGTTCCAAATGCCTGGCCTCGGACTCGAGGACTCTTTTGCACAGCCTCTTATACTTCACTTGTGCTTCAGCAGCTTCATCTATGACCGACCCCTGGCTCGACTATTCCCGCTATGCTATCGTCCAACCATGATGGGTAGAAGTACACATGACCTGCATGGTACGATCTGGCTCGATGGTATCCTTTTCCACAATGATTTTCAAATGTCACATGTGCTGAGCTTCACATTTTTATGGGATGGCATCGTCTTGAAAGTCTGCTTTGTAGTGACCCATTTTGGAGACTCGCGGTATGAATTGTTTTCTACCAGCTTGTCTCATGACGCTAATAGGAACATAGGGGTATATGCCCCTTAACCCGATCAATACCAAGTGCAGAACATCCCTGGACCTTATGATGAATTCACTGGTAGGAAACCACTTGAACATCCAATGGACCTGGTCCTTGGTCAAATTGCTGAAAACTGTACCCACTCTATAGTATTATCTGGTTGGGCAAACCTGCCTGGGATAAAGGTCATTCTTTTTGGATGGTGGAAAGCTATGTGATCATTCCACGGTCTCCATGGAAACTCTTGGCGGTATTGACCTCTTTGGAGATGTTCTAACAACAAAATATGCAGCAACGAGTTACAACCCTCAAAATGTTTGAACCCTTTCGTGCAACGATCCAGAGCGTAGTATATTTCTGCTACAATCATCGGAACAACTGTATATGTTTGTCCCTCGATTCCCTCCATTAAAGCTTTGGTTACCATGGCCAACCTAGTGTGATCCTATCCCTTTGGCTTGGAAACACTATCATACCCAGAAATCAGACGATGAACATGAAAACCCTACGATGAGTCCAACCCAGGGAAGTGATGGAGAATTCCTCATGAAAGATACTATAAGATTTGCTGTGTCCGTATCGTTCATAGAGGATGTCAAAGGGTATGTAGGAATTCTATAGACATACCAAGTCATCATTCTTTCTTAGACCCATCATTTTTAGAAACCCCCATGGGGGTGCGATCCCGGTACTAACAAATCGAGATTGTCCCAGGGTAGTCTAGCGAAGCCTCCTATTTCCTCCAAAAGAGGAGTCATTTCTATATTTCCAAAATGGAATACAACCCTTTCTCTGTCCCAGAACATAGTCGCAGCCTCGATCAACATGTTGTTTGGCTAGACGTCTAATAAGGAGGGTAAGTTTCTGAGAACCCTTTTCACATGATTTTTGTCGCTTGGCGAAAGGTCTTCCCACCAATCCAGCAATAATGGTGGTATATTTCAGACCATGCCGAACCTGGGGACTTCGTGCCTCATTTTCTGCAAAATAAACAAAGTTAGACCCTTTCCCCCTCGGATTCAACTATTTATACATTAATTATTAGCATATAAACATTTACTTCTCCAAATAATGCACATATCGTGGTTGTGCCCGTTGGGATTATGGAAACCCCAGTGAACTTTGGACAATGTTTTTCTTAGAGGGTTATTATGCGGACAACATATTAACCCACGCTAGGTTTGATTATGATGCATGTACAGTTATTATCGGAGTAAGGTTTCTATAGAAGTCTAGACTGCTACCCCAAGCGGACAACTTGAGGGGGAAAGGCACGGAACCGTCCATGCCACTGCTGATCGACTAGTTTTACCGCAAATAAGCCTTTTCAAATTCAAGAGGGTGATACAGGAAGAGCGAAGATACTCATCAAGTGTTGTTATGGTATTAATTACACACGAGTGGAATATGATGTTGAGCATGTATTTATGCAAAAAGAAAATAACACGTTGTCAAGTAATTTGCATGATGGAAATGATAAAATGCCGTATTTAATAGTTGTAAAGGTATTTAAGAAAGAAAACAAGGAGAAGATTTAGCTTCCATAGTAAAAAACAACAAAAATAGGAAAGAGGAATTTAGTGAGCATAATTGAATGAAGAAAGGCAAATAAATTCATATAGAGTTGGAAAGGAAAGGGGTGTGCAGATATTAACAGAATAATAAAGACATGCTTGTTGAAAAGACTAATTCACAAAACAAGTTCACTATGGTAAGAGCCAAAGGATATCCCCAGCAGAGTCTCCATGCCTTCGCACCCCCTTTTTATCGCGAAATTGGGTTTCAACATCTTTGACAACTCCTTTTGAGGGTTAGGGAAAAGGAATCGGTTGTTAGAGTCACCATCTAATGGGTTAAGGTGTGTTAGGGCACCTATAATAAATAACTCACATTATTACCAGTTTGCATCACCAGAGATCGGCTAAGGGCTCAAATTACCTTGAGGGGAAGGTGTTAGGCACCCCTCGAGGTCCACAACGGTGGGTCCCGACCGAACTTAAATTATGCGAATTAGTCTAGGAAAGTGAAGAAAACTATTTCATAAGGATGGGGGTCCTAAATTCTTTAGACTTTAGGATCACCCCTGTGCAACATAAATAATACTTCGTAACTCCCCCAAGACGGGGGTGTTACTCATATTATTCAGCGGGTACAATCTATCATCTCCTGCTACCCGATTACTATCTTTAAGTTGTTATCTAAAGCGCTCTAGTTGATTCTAGTTCGTTCCCTATGCGTGTACTACCCGTCCCTTACCGATGGCCCTGGGGGCATTAGGACCTCTATTTGGGATGGTTCTAGACTAAGCCTAGGTTGCTCAAAATTGTAAAATACTAGGCGACAAGCAAAACAATTAGGACTTTCAAATAAAAGCAGATATGGGCTTATATTGGCCTCCACACATAAACAACAAATGCACGCAACTGATTTAGCAGGCTTTATTAATCTTAAAGTCCTATAGGCAGGATATCTACGCGATGAACAGGTGAGTAGCAGTATGCAAAATTAGTTTCTTAATGCGAATGTTAGGACCTACTATTTGCCTACTGATTTTAATTTAGTAAAATATCTAGGCGTTTCAACAATAAAATACAATCATAAGTTTAGAATTATTATCAGATCCTATAGGCATATTGTCTAAGTGATGGACAATGATGATCGAATTCTGAATCAGCTAGTAGAACCCTATAAGCATGACTTTTTATGCGTGCAATGAATATTACATTATAGACATGATTTCTAGCATTAAATTGATTTTAATCCTATAGGCATGATATCTATCATTGAACTGATTTTTAATCCTATAGGCGTGATAGCTAAATATTGAACTGACTTAAATGCATGATTTCTAATTAAGTAGTATATGGGCAGAATTTATACACATTGAGCCAGAAAACAGTTGAGTCAAATATTTGTTCTATAAGCATGATTGCTAACACGTTTTATTGGACAAATTGATGCATCCTATAGGCAGGATTTCTAACAAGTCATAATATCAATCCTATAGGCAGGATTTCTGACAAATCGTAATGTGAATCCTATAGGCATGATTTCTAACAAATCAATATAGAACTTATACGATTTTAACAAAATGAGTAGAATCAATAGCATGAATTAAACCCTATAGGCAGGATTTCTACCCGGTTTAGCAAAGAAGATAAGAAACCCTCCCGATTTTACTAAATACCCCAGAATTGTTTATTACAACATTATTACAGACCAGATTAGTATTTGAGTTACATAATATTAATGAAATAATCTATAGAGAGCCTTTATCAGGCTCAAATACACCTAGGCAACCCAAGCCTTCAAACCATATCAGCTTCGAGGCTCATTTCACAGGTACAGAACAACCAATAATGAGACCCATAGCACATATAGAACCCAAATCTATAGTGTGTCAAAGTTCCCAAGGGATTCAAGGATCCAGGGCAATGATCACACTAGAGAATCAAATACTTAGAAGTTATTCAAAGGAGATTAGGAGCCAAACCCCAGTGTAATAGAGTTCACAAGAGTCTCACATGGACCCAGAGCAGTGCTCACACTGGGGAGGTTGAGGATAGAACCTAAAGGACCTAAGAGTAGGAGTTTAAAAAGTAGAAGCATATAAAAGGAGGCAGGGACATATTTAAAACAAATTTGATTTTTTAGAAGAAAGCCATCATAATAAAGTTTAAAACACAGAATATGTAGGCAGAATTGCACTAAGAAAACAAATTGGCAAGGTTTGCAAAGTTGTTTATGCACAATACACAGTCTTAATAAGTTAGAATCTGAAAGGCCTAATTAAGCTAAGCGTACATGCTAATATATTAGGACAAACTAATTCAATCACAGAAACATTTAGACAATGTATTAAGGCAAACAGTCAGATAAGCACATGATTCCAATATGGATGCAAGACACATTAGAAGGAAAGTTGTCAGAGCATATAAATGGCAAAGGAAGGTTGATAATAGTACAAATTTGTAAAGATTGATTAACTAATGAACATTCTAGTATTATCCTAAAGATGACAAGTTCAGAACAACATACATAAAACAATTTAAGCATATTCCTTAAGAGGATTCATATTATTGAAAAAATAACCAATTTCAGAGTTAACAGTATCAAGTATAGAACTGAAAGTGAATCATATAAATAGGCAGAATCATGCTCAGAATGGATTTTAAACATGCTGGATTGTAAACATAGTTCAGGGATACATAGAAATGAAATGACAAAGGATAGCCATTCACCAGTTAAGAAAGTAAACGAGAATAATACCAAAAAGTCGAGAGTCAAGAATATTTGGCCTTGGCTTTCAACCGGCCAAGACCAGTAGTAAACAAGAGAGCAGAGAGAATATAGAACCAAGCCCTAAATTTCTTAGTGATAGTATATTGATTCCCGTCTGCCTAAAAGGGAAGGGGTTTAAATAGTACTGAATTTGAACACACAAATATGGCAAAGTACTAGAAAGGAAAGCACTTAATAGTTAATAAGGAAAGAAAAATTTGAAAACCCTAGTTTAGGCAAGAAATACAAAGCTGGTAGAAATAGCAAGTAAAGAGATGCATATAGACATAGAGACTTTAACAAAGTAAAGAATTGAACAAATTTAGTTTTATTCTGAAGAATCAAAAAACCAAAATTTAGGGCAAGTATGAATCGGTAGAAGTAACAAGAGAGTTATAATAAAATGCATAGAGACACATAAACGACAATATTAAAGAAAATAATTAAAGAATCGAAAACCAGTTTAGATCTAGAAATATCTGAAACCCTAGTTTTGGGTGAACCAGCAAATCAACCAGAATAGAGGAGAATAACACATATTCGCACCAAATAAACATATATAAGAACTTATTAAAATTAAACTTATAATCGAATCAGTTTTAGTTCAAGTAAAAGGGGTTTGAAATGCTAGATTAAATAAATCACAAAATCGGTAAAACATCAACAGATCTATAAATAACAGAGCAAATATAGACGAAGAAAATATTTAAAAGACAGAGTTTGAACCAGATTTGGTTCAAATTAGAGAGGATCTGAAACCCTAACCTTTAGGGCTTAGATAATCAAGAGAGATTAAGAGAATCATTACGAATAACATACTTGGACTTGAGATTGTCCAGATTCAAAAAGGGTAAACACAGATTTGGACGGAACCAAATCGGGGTACTTGCCATATTTAGGCAAGTACCTAAGTTATTCCAGAATCAGGTACTAGATAAGGGAAGAACCCTAGAATGGTAAGGGAGTAATGGAAGAATCCCATTAAAACAAGGATTCTTGGGGGATTTGGGTGAGACTGCGATTTTAGGGTTCGACAGGGAGGGAGATGAGAGAGTTTAGAGGCGGTGGGCTGGTGATAGTGATTAGGGTTAAGAGGGGCGGTTGGTTAATTAAATGGGTAGGTGTAACATGGGCCGTTGATCATAGTGATCAATGACCACGATTTAAGGGGTTCTGGGTCGGGTAATAGAATGGGTAAGGGTAATTGGTTTGGGCTGGTGTATAGGGTATTAGACTGGGTATTAGATCCGAAATTGGTTGCAAATTGAGGCCAAATTTTAAATACCCAAATTTAATTAGTAGATAATTTGTAAAAATGATAAATAAATAATAAAAATATCTCTCTCTCTCTCTCTCTCTCTATATATATATATATATATATATATATATATATATATATATATGAAAAATATGAGAGAAAAATTCTGTATCAATACTGGCGATTTTTGGAAATTTTTTTTACTCTTATTTGGTTGGACCAAACTGTGTAAGGCTACCTACGTATCCTTTTCTTTAAGGAATTGGATCAAACATAGTTCAAACATCTGACCTAACAATTTTGTATTTTTACCTTCTTTCATTTTTCTTTGTCTTTTATTTTTGTCTTCGCCTTTTCTTCAACTTTTTTTCTCTTTTTTTCTCTTTTTTTTGAATTGCCCCAACTCTTATATTATAAGGGTATGTACCTTTGACTATTTTCTTTATTCTCTCTTTTTTTCACTAAAACTTTCTAAGAGTTGCCCAAGTTTGTATGCTTGGGGAATGGACTTTTCTTTTCATTTTTTCATTTCATTTTCATTTTTTGACTTATAACTTTGAACATGATTCCAAAAGTGGGTGGTCAAAGAAAATAATACAGGCTCAGAAAGGGTAAATAAGGGTAAAAAGTGTTTGGATAGCAGAAAAAGGGCCTCCTAACCACGAGAATGCCAAACGCGTTATCCTTTCGCGATAACTGCATTGATGAACATGTTTGTCTTCTTGGTGTGTCGTGATAGAAAGACACTTTCCATCCAGTACTGTCAAACTTTCCACCAAACTTCAATTGATTCTTTCTTAAACCCGATCTTCACAATGATTTGAAGGCAAAGATTATTAACCTCCACGAGTATGAAAATTCTAGTTCCACATGAATTTTAATCGAGCTTAATTCCAAAGCATTCCGACTCTGTATTCATCCTCAAAAGTGTCTGGTTCTCAGTTATCTAGTTCAAAACTAAATTAGTTTTCTAATATCTTGCCAAAAATTCCATATGCATGTCATGTCACTAGAACTAGCAGGAAAAGAACTAAGCACAAAATGACACAAAAGGACAAACTGTATTTTATTGAGTAACATATGTAAGGGTTTGACAATAAGAAAAACAACCTAAAATTTGAGTTACAACCCTGAAATAACTCATATAATGAAAATAGCAACAAAACAGATAGACAACACTCACATAGAAAAAATAGAGGGATATAAGGGTTTGTCTTAATAAAACAAACAAAATCTGTGTCACAACCCTAAAGTAACCCAGATAATAGAAAAACATCACAACAAGCTACCAAGATTCCTTTCTAGTGAGGACGGTATGACTTTTCAATTACTAAACTTGATATTTAGCCATAAATTGTCTCATTAGAATCACTAGGGCCTTCTCCAATTTCAATCTCATTAACTTCAGCCAGCAAGTTCTGAGAGGATTATCACACTCCATGTCACCACGTATCATCTGCACAAAGTGTGCATCATCATGTGTGGGTAAAGGATTATGTGCGATAATTTGGGTGTCACTTTCTTGGACCACAATTAGTTATTCCTGAATCATCCTTTCTATTTGTCTTTTCAAATCCCGACAGGTTTAAACATTGTGCCCTTAGGAATTGGAATGGTATTCACACCTTTTAGAAGGTTCAAAGCTTCTTGCACGTGGGTCTACATAATTTGTAAGAATAGGTGCAATCATGTAATAATGATTTAGTTGCTCAAACAAGCTTGCATAGGACTCACCTATTCGTGTAAAATTATCTTTCCACCTTCGTTCCCCTCTATACCCGTGGCTTGGATGTGGGTTATTATAGAGCACTTGTAATTTTTTGGAGGTTGGTAGAGATTTTGCGGTGCTGGTGCTCGCCTTTTCGGGTGTCTTGGTGGATGTACAACGTACTGAGGTGAAGAAAGAGAGTATTATGAGTTCTGAGGTGGATAGTAGTGCTCAAAAGAATCATCAGAAACCAGACAAGGCTGGTCATACCTTCGAGATGTTCTCCTAGGTCCTCTTCTCAACCCTGATGTCATCATGGTTTCTTCATCGTTCTCATTTGTGTCAATAAGATTACCAGATTCAATCTGGACAGCCTGAGTTGCGGCTTTGAGAGTTGCTTGACTTATAATTCTGCATGTCTTAAGGCCATTTTCTACCATTTCCCTAATTTCGATTGCTTTTGAGAAGATTTTTCCGACTGAGACATCATATTTTTAAAATAATATGGCTCTTGAGCTTGAAGGAAGACAATTATTAGCTCGTGGTTATCTATGGGTGGCTTAACTCTAGCCGCTTTCTCTCTCCATTTAATGGCATATTCCCTGAAACTTTCAGTTGATTTCTTCTTCAGGTTTGAAAGGGTATTAAGGTCTAGGGCAATGTCGATGTTGTATTAGAATTTCCTGACAAAGGCCCGGGCCATGTCATCCTAGACATGCTAGTGAGAGGTGTCTTGATCAATAAACCATTCAGAGGCTACCACGTAAGACTTACCCCAAAATAAGCCATTAGTAATTTTTCATTTCCTCCTGTACCTCTTAGCTGGTTGCAATAACTTTTCAAGAGGGTTGTGGGGTCGTTGTGTCCATCATACTTTTCAAATTTGGGAGTCTTGAAACCAAGCTACAAACGAACATCGGGGAACATACATAGATCCTTCAAGGCAATACTCTTATGACCTGCCAACCTTTACATGTTTTTTGACTGTTGTTCTAAGATTTTCATTTGGGCCATTTCTTCCTGTCACATCTTTCTGGCAGGCTTCTAAATCTTTGCAGGAAGATCAAATAGGTACGATGGTACTGTTCTTGTTGGGTAGCTAGTTGGGACTCATGACTTCTCTCCTATACCACTGTTGGCTATGGGATAGTGTAGACATGCATAGGAGTAGTAGTTGTCTGATTGGTTGTTAATCGCACACTTTGGGAGCGGCAATAGAAGTTCCAGCTGTAGTCGTATAGTTGGGATAAAGACTGAACCCAGGTGGACAAGATTGATTAGACAATGAGACTGGAGTGGTAGTAGTCAGGATAGGAGTGAACTCTAGGAAACCATGAATAGAAAGGGTTGGTCCTTGGCCATTGGCCCATTCTTGATACATTTCAGTCATTTGTTGTTTCACTATTCTATTTTCCTCAACCACAATAGACTCTTGTTGAACCCTCTGACGCTGAGCTTCCTGAGCACTTGTAACAGCTTCGATGATAGTTGTCATTTTTCCCTTGCATCTTCTGTTATCAGCTTACCAAAAACTGACCACCTCAAACTTTTCTTCTCCATTCAAAACAAGAGACGTTAGAATGGACTCAGTCGGTCCTTATTATTATTACCATCATCATTTTTTTAACACTTTTTTAAATGGCCGATCGAATCTGACAAGGGTTGCCTTTCATGTGGGAACATGAATCAGATCTTGTGTAGTTCGGGAAGATCTAGAATAAAGGAAATAAACTAACTCTTTTTATTTTGGATTTTCAATATTTTTTAATTTTCAAAAGAAAAACTTATAAAGAAGAAAGAAATATTTTAGGACTTTGATTTTTTTTTGTTGAGAATTTTAGAAAAGAAACACTTCTAAAGAAGAAAAAAATTTATTTTAAATTTTGACTTTTTTGTTTTCTTTTTTGGCAATTTCGAAAGAAAAACTACTAAAGAAGAAAGGAAATACTTTTGAATTCTTGGAATTTTATTTTGAATTTATGAAAGAAATACTTCTAAAGAAAAAAACTAAAATATTTTTGAATCATTAATTTTCTTGTTAATTTGAATGAAAAACTTCTAAACAAAAACAAAAATCTTTTTGGATTTTTAGAAGAATAAAAGAAAATATTTTGGATTTTTAAGAATTGGGGTCACAAAGAAAGACTTTTTCTAAAGAAGGAAGTCAAGGAAAATACTTGTTGGGTTTTTTCTTTAAAATTGTGGCCTGAACCAATGAGGTTTGCCTACGTATCTCACATCCGAGTGAGAATCAAACCCGCGTAGTTCTGTTAGTGTTGACATAATAGAAAAACATGCCCTTTTGAAGACAATTGACTTATTTTGAAATGACTTTTTTTCTTTTTTCAAAATTTCGGTAGAGTTTCGGGACATTTCAAATACCTGGATTATCAGTTGCGGGTAAATTTTCTCTCTCCTACCTCACTCTAAGGTTTTTCTTGGTTTCCTTTTCCTATTCTACAAGCCAGTCAACATTCAAGCCGAATCAAACCTATGCATAAATAGCACATGAAAATGTATCAGGATGGTCTTTTATATTAGGTACACCTGTCCTAGACGGACCCAATCCTTGTGTTGAGTCCCCAAAGTCAAATGCATGTGATGCAAGCAAATATTCCTACTAGGGATCCGGCGTCAGGCTAAGTTATTCTAGGTTTATGTCCTGGGTGTGTTGTTCTTGACCTGGCTTACCCAAGCGGACAACTCGAGTCGGGGGGAAGGGAGCATGTAACGACCTGACTGATCATTTTGAGAATTTAAGCTCCGTTCGATGGCATAAGGTCATGAACAACTTCACATTGTGTATATCGATGTGCGTGTGTGGTTGGATTCAGTTACCGAATAATCCGGAGTCGAATTAGAAGGAAAATTTTAATTTGAAGCTTAAGTGATGGAAGTTGACCGGAGGTTTGACTTTTGTGTAAATGACATCGGAATGAGTTTTGGGTGATGTCAACAGCTTCGTATGATGATTTTGAACTTAGGCGCGCGTCTGGAAACGGCTTGATATGATTGTGCCGTGTGAGTTGTGAAACGGCTTGATAATTTCTTATGTATTGAGATCTCCGCGTAGAGATGATGTTATGTGAGAAGGACAACTCTTGAGATCCAATATATATATATATATATATATATATCGCACCTCAGTTGTGCTTATGTTTTGTAAGCATATGGCTTTATCAATCTTCCCAGGATGGTATTATGCACTTAGCGTGCTTATGATCGATATTCAGTAATTTGTAATAGTGAGAAATTCAGCTCCGTGTATATTTCCTTATGTGAATTTTATGATGGGATCGGGTGGCACGCCGCCACGGGTATGTTATTTGGATCGGGTTGCACGCCGCAACAGTGTGATGATGAGTAAGGTTCCTATATTTATTTTCTTATGTTTTACTTCCTATTTTCTGAGGAAAGTTTGTATTAGTTGCGTGAGTTGAGTAGTTCCTTCCTGAGTCATTCCTTATGTATCGTGTTCGAGTTGTGGCCTATTGGTGCGATGTGGTATCATGTGAGATTGTTGGTCATGTTTGGGGTGATTTGTTGTCTGAGCAGTTCATACAGAGTGAGACGAGATTATCGGATCAAGGATCAGTGCGATAAGGTTATGTGAAGTGTATATTAAAGAACAATACCATTATCCAGGTTCATAATGAGGTGATGATTCTAGTCACGATGAGATATTCAATGATTTGTTAACTCTGCAGTTGGGTATGAATTTCTACACATCTCCTATGTTGTGGTGGTATCATCAGCATTATAGCCGGATGTATGTATATATATCATGAGGTGCATTGGGAGCATCAGATTCGTGGAATTTTAGCTATTTATGTTTAGGGAGTGTCATTGTGGTCAGAAGATGAGTTACACGGTGCATGGTGTTGATTTAACAAAGGCATGTAGTCATGTTCTGGTATGTCGTGTGGTAGTTAATACGGTGTTTATATATTGGAACTAGGCCTGGCAGAGAATTTCAAGTGTTGGAACTGGATTCTGAGCTTATGGTATGGATAAAAGAAGAAATCTTCAGATTTGATCAAGCTAATGTACTCAACTGGGTTGTGCTAGCACGGGCAAGTGCACGAGGTGTTAAACAGTGATTTCAGATACCTCCAGAGCAGTTCTTAGCACGTTCGAGGACGAACATCTGTTTAAGTGGGAGTGAATGTAACGACCCGACCGGTCGTTTTGAGCTCTAGCGCGTAGTTCAGAGGTTTGAAGTCATGAGCAGCTCCATTTCATGTATTATGACTTGTAGGTGTGCGGAAGTCAATTTCGGGAAGTTTAGAGTTGATTTGGAAAGAAAATTCTCATTTAGAGTTGATTTGGAATTTTGAGTAAACGACCTCAGAATCAGGATTTGAAGGTTCCTGCAGGTTCGTATGATGATTTCGGACTTGGGCGTATGTCCGGATCAGGTTTTGGATAACCTGGGGGCGTTTCGGCGTATATTGTGGAAGTCAGCATTTTTGAAGGAATTTCTTTAGTTTGGCTAAAATCACATTTCAGTGATATTGATGTCTGTTTGGGATTCCGAGTCTGGGAATAGCTTCGTATGGTGATTCTGGAGTTGGGAGTGCAATCGGAAGTGAATTCGGATGTCCGGAGGTCATTTTGAAGTCACTTGGCTAAAGATAGAAATTTGAAGGTTTTGAAGGAATACGACTGGAAGTGGAAATTTTGATATCGGGTCCAGAGTGCGATTCCGAAAGTTTGAGCAGGTCTGTAATGTCAAATATGACTTGTGTGCAAAATTTGGGGTCAATCGGACGTTATTTGATAGGCTTCGGCATCAGATGTAGAAGTTGGAAATTTCTAAGTTCATAAAGATGGATTTGGGTGCGATTCGTGGTTTCGATGTTGTTCGATGTGATTTGAGGCCTCGAGCAAGTCCGCATTATGTTCTGGAACATGTTGGTATAATTGGACGGGGTCCATGGGCCTCGGGTGGATCTCAGATGATTTACGGATCATTATTTGAAGTTAGAAGAGGAGCTGGAATTGTTGTCATCTGGTGTGACTGCACCTGCGAGGCTTTGGTCGTGCAGGTGCGGCTATAGCGTCGCAGGTGCGGCTATAGCGTCGCAGGTGCGAAGAAGTGGTGGTCTGGCTGGGAGCGCATGTGCGATGATATTTCCGCACCTGCGAAGTCGCAGATACGGGCTATGAGGCGCAGGTGTGAAGTTAGCTTGAGCTGAGGAAAGTCGGAGGTGCGGAGGTTTCGTCGCACCTGCGGAATCGCAGGTGCGAAAAAATGGCCTGGGCAGAATGTTTTAAAACCGGGATTGTTGGTTATTTCCTTCCATTTTTCTTTTGGTTTGGATGATTTTGAGGAGCTTTAAGAGTGGGTTTTCGTCAAGGATCACAAGGTAAGTAATTCCTTCATGCTTCTAAGTTAAATACAAGGTTATTGCATGGAATTATACATGGAAATTGTGGAAAATATTGAAGAAAACCTAGAAAATGGTATTTTGGATTTCTACCATGCATTTGAGCATGGAATTTAGAGCAAATTGTATATTTGAGCTAGTAGAGCTATGGGTAGAATTTGTCTTCGAGAAATTTCGGATTCCGGGCACGGGGCTTGAGGGCATTTTGGTCAATTCACTGAGCGGGGTTGGGAAATTATATAATTTGTAATTGTTGCAAATATTAGAGTATATTTTCATTGGTTTGCCGTTATTTGGATAGTTTTGGGGCGTTGTGCGTCCGTTGGAGTCGTCGGAAGGGTTTGGAAGCCGGTTATGGGAATTCAGAGCGAGGTAAGTCTCCTTTCTAACTTTGTGAGGGGGAATCGTCCCACTAGGTGAACTAATTAAGTATGTGCTATTATCTTCGGCGGCTACGTACGCATGAGGTGACGGGAGTCCATGTGTAGCTACTATTATGTCATGTCCGGGTAGTCTAGGACCCACTAGCATGCCTTACCTATTGTACCTGTGATCCTGCCTATATTATTAGACTACTAATATAATCGAAATCGTAATATAATATCTAAAGAAGACTAGAGCTTATTTTACTAATCAGCTGGAAAGAGAATTGATTTCCTCCGTGGATAATTGTATACCTGATAAGGTGATATTATATAACATTATTAAAATTGGAAAATGAATTTCGAGAAAGGATTTAAATACTATTTTGTGGTTTTCAAAAGAGAAATTTGTCATTTACTTGAGTATTTGTTTTCCCGACGTATTCGGAGTGGACTGTTGATTGTGCATGACTGCATGTGACCGCTTCGCAATTTACATTCCGCGAGCGGAGTGTTATTTTCCCCACTCTCATGGGAGCGGGCCGTACGCCACGACGGATTTAAAATGCACTTATGGTTCGGGCCGTTCGATCCTCGGCAGCTCATAGACACGATTATTTTATTGAAAGGTGCACTTATGGTACGGGCCGTTCGACCCTCGGCAGTGCACAAAGATGATTATTATGATGGCTCAGGCCGGTTGTCCTTATCCCGTAAGCGCATGCTAAATTGTAAAATGTTTCCTTGGATTGTGAAATGATAAGATATTTGGGGAAAAATAAAGAAGTAATTGTTTATTTAAGATATTTTGGGGAAAACAAAGAGGAAGTGGTAACTGTTTGTTTACTTCCAGTAATTACTTGAATTTTAGTGCCTTATATATTTGCTGCTTTACTACCTTTACATGCCTGTCGGGTTCATCGTATGATGTTAAATTAATTTGTTGGACCTTAGTGAGTGTCTAATTCGAACTCTCGTCACTACCTCTCTGAGGTTAGGCAGGCGACTTACTGAGTACACGTTGTTTTTGTACTCATGCTACACTTGCTGTGCATTTTTATTGCACAGGTACTTTCATAGCAATGTGGCGGATTTGGAGACTTAGGTGAGCTGCATCATCCGGAGGCGATCCGCAGCTGACAAAGTCTCCCTCATACTGTATTTATTTTCTTTTTAAATTCCTTGTCCAATTTGTATTCCGAACAAGCTTTGTGATGATTGTATAAATTCTTAGAAATTGCTCATGTACTTGTGACACCGGGTTCTGGGATGTGTTGGGATATATTTGCTAAAAATAGAATATTTAAACCATTGTATTTACTTAACAGATTTTATTTAGTTATTATGTAATAAGGTGAAGGGTAATGATTTTCGTAAATGTTAAAACATGAATTTATTTCAACTAATTAATGATTGGCTTGCCTGATGGTGGTGTCCAGCGCTATCACGACCTTAGTAGTTTTTGGGTCGTGACATTTTCACTGCTTATTCTATCTTCTGGTTTTCTCCTATGAGATCACATAGTCATAGATGCGATCGTATAGTGTTGCTCTGACCCGCCCAGTCCTTCCTTCACTGCGTTCGCATAGATAAGTTTGCGATCGCGGAAGTCTATTTCCTCCTTCTTCGCGTTCTCCTCCCTCAGCATGCGTTTGCGTAGTGCTTTCATTTTGGGCATCAAATTATTTCTTCTACGAGATCGCATTCCCTGCTTCGCGATCGCTGAGTGTGGCTTTGCGCAACATATGTACCTTCGCGATCGCATAACACATTTTGGCCAGCAGAGATTATCCTTCTACGCGATCGCATCCCTTCTCAGGCGATCGCGATTCATTAAATACATGGGTAGATTATAAATCTTCAAAATCGAGGGTTAAGCCATTTTTATCACATTTTGACTTCTAGAGCTCGGTTCTTGGCGATTTTTGATGGGTTTTTTCACACAAATAGATTGGGTAAGTGTTCTTCAACTAGAAATAAATATATTCCATGATTTTATCTTTATTTTCATCATATAATTTGTGCTTTGTGTCGAGGAAAATGTGGGGTTTGAAAGAAAATTTCTAAAATGAAAAATCGTTATTTGAGGGACCAAATGGTATCAGAATTTGATAAACTTTGTATGTTTGAACTCGTATAGGAATGGATATTCGGATTTTGTAAAAATTGACGGGTTCCGAGGTGCGGGCCCGGGGGTCGATTTTTATATATTTGTAAAGATTGAAACTTTATTATTCAGGATAGTTCCTTATACGTTTTATGTGTATTTAGAAGTTGTTATAGTTGATTTTGATCCGTCTGGAGGTCTTTTCGCCTGAGAAGTTCATTTTAGAGTACCAGATGCTCACCGCCGAGGTAAGTATCTTGTCTCACCTTGTGTGGGGGAATTACCCCTTAGGATTTGAGTCTTCTATGTTGATTGTAGCCTGTGTACGCGAGGTGACGAGTGCGCTCTGACTTTTTTGCAAATAGGTTGGCCTTTTAGGATTCTTAGGTCCTTATATTTCATGTGTATGCAGTTGTAACTGTTATGACCGAATTTTGGGTTGCTAGTTTCATCTCTTCCTACTTAAATTAGATTTTCTTGCTTTTAGTTTACCTTTGTTGTTTATTTGATCTTAATTGACTTAACTGAATATTTTACCTCTTTTAACATCATGCTATAATTTATCCATAAACTGCCTATTTGACTAGAATTAGTATTATCTAGCCCTATAAATGTTTAGCAGTAATTGGAATATCTATACGTTGGTGTCAAGCATGCCCGCGAGTCGTATATTGTGATTTATATAATTTTTCCTTAAGTGCTACTTAGGTTTAGTTTGATAATCATCCATGTTAATGATATTTTCCTTGGTGTTGCCTATTACTGAGCATTGGTTCAAGCTGAGTTTTATTCCGTGAAGCTAATTGTTTAAGCGAGATTGGCTATAGCTGTTTCCCTTACCGGGATGATTAGTTTCTTATTGTTGACTTGAATATTGTGAATCGTTGCTATATTTGTTTTGTTTTCCCCTCGTTACATTGTTTCTCTTGTGCTTGGCATTCATTTCTGTGGCTACTTCTTATGAGTGAGTTTTACTATTCTTGTGATTTAAGTTCTTGTATTGATTTGCTCGTCGTACATAGCATTTTTATCTTTTGTTTCCTTGTGATTGTTGTGGTAATGTACCTGTTGATACCCAATTTTTTTTGTCTTAAAAAATATTCTTAAATTGCATATATACCCTCAAAATCATGCATTAGTATTTTCCCATAATTTTTTCTACATTTTTATTAATTTGTCCAGTATTTTATTTCCAACAAATAATTACAAAACTGCATTACAAATAATTTCGAAGACATTTCTTGATGTTAATTATTATTTATGGTCCTATTAAGACCATATTATTCCATAAGTAGCCAAATTGGTACATTTTGGCTATAATTGCAATAACTTTTCAATTATAACCCGTGCATATAATTTTGTACTATTTATTTTACCAGAAATTATTTTTTGTATTTTAAAATACTAAATAATCATTTTTGAAATATTTCTATGCATGAAATTCATTTTTTATAATTAATAACTATTTTATAAATTATTCTAATTAATTTATCTTGGGTATTTAACAAATGGCCCTATTCTATTTCAATTATATCCTAAATAAGCCAGCCCAAATGCTTTATTAAATAGCCCAATACACCCAAGCCCAAATCCTACCCCTACCCGACCCAATTCCGCTCAAATCCTGGTCGTTAATCATTTTTGATCAATGATGCAGGTTATTTCTTTCCTAATTAACCTCAAACGACCCCCCCCCCCCAAAAAAAAACCCTTCACTCTCCTCTCACACTCTGCCGTCACCCTTCACTCTCCTCCCCAAGTCCTCTCTACCCTAACCCTAATCCTGCCTCGTTGTTGCTTGCCTGCCGTCGACTATGGTGGATTACCACCATCTTCAAGCCTTAATGACTCTCCTACGCTGGGATCTCTGCTGTCTTTGAGGTCCTCAAGGGACCAGGGAACAGTCTACTCACACCTTCGCATGTCCTCACCAATCTCAAGCCGCCATGGCTCGATTTCAGTAAGATCATCCTATTTTTGGCTAAACCTATGGTTTCTAAGCCGATGTTTTTGTCTCCATGTTATTTTCTCGAAACCTTAATCTCATCTCCTAAACTTTTTAGATCTGTAACAGATCTGAGAAGATTCAAACTGTTTTCAATTGTTTTTATGAAAAAAACTTCTAATTTTCGAAGTGTCTCTTCATCTTTCCTAACTAGGGTTTCTATAATTCTTTCTTCAAAGATGATTTCTGATTTTTAGGGTGCTTATTCTCTGGTTATTATGTGTTTTATCGATTTTGTTAAGTTTTCCTCTTAACCCCAACTAGTTATGTTGAAAACCCCTAATTTCTAACACTATGTTTGGATTCTGAGTTCGTTCTTGTTTGTTTGGTCATTAGATTCTGCTATGTGTTTGATTCTCATGAATAATGCTTCGTTCAACCTGAATATTCTGTGATTTGACCGTAGTATATCTTGTTAGGGTTTCAGATTTGATTCTTCCTGTTTATACTTGGTTTACTCGTTTATTCATGGAAAATCTATGTTATTTTCCCTTAAAATCAGTATTACTTCGATTCTTTGAATCCCTGACTCACTGTAATGTTACTCATATGCTGATTTCTGGTTATTTTCCTATTTTCACAACCTTTAAATTATTTCTTGCATTATTTATGATCAACTGTGTTACTTACTGATTCTTATTTCCTTAATTGAACCCTTTGTGTATTTACACCTTAATTGAACCGTTGGTAAATTACTCCCTTAATTAAGGGAAGAATTTACTGGTTTTGTCCTTAATTGATTCTGTGACTCTCCAATTATTGAACAGTTGATTGTTTCTCTTATTTACCTAGATCTTAACTATTATATATACTCTCTTCTATTCTCACTACACACACGTACATTAGTTCATAAACTCCCCCTCTTACACTTAAAGCTTTATGATCTTTCTTGTTACTTGCTACTTCTATTGAACTAGCCGACTGTAAGCCAAGGCTAGTTATCACACTGCACTGCTCTATACTTTGTGTCTACTCTCCTTGACTGGTATGTCCTGATTCAATTTCAAGTTCAAGACTCTATGTGTTTGTTACTGCTTTAGTTTACTGATTTTTAGCTTTTGATTCATGTTCACTTCTTGGTTGTTCATTATGTAACTTGCATGCTTAAATCTCTGTTTCACTTAGCATGTATGAGTTCTGTCTTATGATCAACATGTCTATTACCTCTGTAGTATGTCTCAATCTGACTTTACTCTATGTATGTATGTTTGGCTATTTGTCTGCTTGATTACTCAGTTTCTGATATGAATCTGCTTTGCTATGTTACTTACTACCCCTTAAGTAGTGCTGATTCTATGCTTAACTCTTTTTAGTACAACTATGCTCAACTGCCTGTTCTGAAATCCATATATCTGTACTTTAGCTGTATGATTGACTCTCTTCAATCCTATAAAAAATGTAGAAAACTTCTGTACTCTTGCTGTTACATTAATATGTTCTATGTGTCCCCAATTCCCATACTCCCTGAGTGAAATTTGTGGTTGATTGATGTTGTTTAAACTGTTTGTTGATATCTCAAAATTTCACACTGTGTTTCAAAAGCTGTTTTGCTACTAATCAATTCCTATTCTTCATAAAACTTCTCTACTTAATTGAGTCCTTTTGAATACTTGTTTTTTTTTTCATATCAAAACCTTTTCAAAACTATGTCAAGCACTTCCACTCTACTCTTAAGTCCCTAGGTTCTTCCCCTCCAGTGTGCGACTGCCTTGGGATCCCTTTGAGATCCCTCTAAACTCTGGCACACTGAGGTTGGCTCTTCCACACTGCACGTACTCAGTTCCTGTTATGAAAGTTTGGGTGTGAGCACTACCCGGGATCCTTGAGGTCCTTAGGGAACTCTGACGCACCCAGACATGAAAATGGCTATGAAACTCTTGGCATTTGAGGTTATGGAAATCTTGGTATTCTCAAGATACATTTGGGCCTGCATCAGGCTCCCTATAGTTTAACTTCTTCTCCCTTTTTTTTACTTATGTAATTCATTCAGCTATTGGTCTGTAAGAATTACTTATAGACAGATATTGGGGATGGCTAGTGAAAATGGGGAGGGTATTCGTATAGTATTGTTGATGTTATTGGGTAGAAAGCATGCTTTTAGGCTTTACATTCTTTATATCCGCATTAGAATCCACGTTTTAGGACTAATGTGTTCATCCAAATCATGCCAAGTGTTGCATTAGATACCCTGTTCTTAGGACTTCGCATTTACTGTTTCAACATATCATATGTCACTAGCATATGTTTTAATGTTGTATCAGTCTATCACTTAGAGATCCCGCTCTTAGGGTAATAAATAAGCTTGACATAAGTCTGTCACTATTGTGTGCATCTAGAAAGCATATCTTAAGAATTCTGTCACTCTTGTGTGCATTTCGAAATCGTGTCTTAAGAATTCTGTTTGCATTCGTTTCAATACGCCTAGTCTAACTAATATTAAGCAACTGACCATGTAAAGGTATAAAAAATCGTCTCTCATAGAGGTGTTATACTTCAACAAAACTAGTGCAAATTCCCTTTAACGGCCTGATCACTTAGAACATTATGTTTGTAGGTTAAACAACTTATAGATTGTTAACATTTCCTATAAAATATGATTGCCTATAATCCCACGCCTAGGCAAGCCTTAGGTGATTAATCTCTGTATAAAATCAGAAACTGGTTTGATTGTGTTTACTGATTAAAGATTCACAGGTTTGAAATCAGTAGGCAAACTGATTAGGACCCCGCCATGGAGTTTATAAAAACAGTGTTGCATATTTCTATCTATTGGTGTTCACTTGATATCCTGTCTTAGGGCCCTTTTTATAAAACTGCCTTTGCCTGTGTTTGAGACGTGCTGTTTATGTGCATTACATGTGGAGGTAAAGCTGATCCTCTTAATTGTTTCTTTCACTTATGTGCTAGTCCTATTTGTTATTTCCTTGTCGCCTAGTATTTTCCCTATTAAAACCATAGGGGTTTTTCTAGAACTGCCAATATCTATAGGTCCTAAATCCTCCGGTACCACAAGGAAGGGACGGGTAATAGCACGCTTAGATCTCGTTAAATCAAATTCGCTTAATAACCGCTAAGGGGTGGGACAATGGGTAGATAAGGATATGATGACCTGTACGTTAATGCAACGTGTAGCCCCTCGTTGAGGAGTGATTACCAAGCATTGTACAGAAGTGATCCTATAGTATAAACAACTTAGGACCTCCCAACCCTTTTATATATGTGCTTAGACTGTGAAGTTATTGAAAGCCTTTATCACATATGTGTTCTTAGACTGCCAATCTATCAAACCTTTATTTGTTTATATATGTGTGCTTAGACTATCTACTTGCTACTTGAATTAATTCACAAAGTAAGTTTGGTCGGGACCCACAGTTGTGGACTTCGAGGGGTGTCTAATACCTTCCCCTTGAAGTTATTTCAATCCTTTACCCAATCTCTGGTTATACAATTAGTGTTATAAATGACCCATAGTAGGTTCCCTAATGCACCTTAATTCGTTAGGTGGCGACTCTTCAAACTCCTTATATCCCTTTTCCCAAAAGGAAACGAGTTGTCCCAATTATGTCAAAAACCCTAACTAATCCGAAAGGAGAGGAAAAAAGGGGGCGCGACAACATGGCGACTCTGCTGGGGAATCCAGGATTTTACCATTACAAATCGCTTTGTGAATTTCTATAAATGTGTCTTACCTTGTGTCACGACCCGAATTTCCCACCGTCGGTACCGTGATGGCGCCTAACATTGAACCCGCTAAGCAAGCCAACGTGAGTGTTTAATTTACCTTACTCTCTTATTATTATCAGATATCGGTGAAATACAAAACCAACAGAAATGAAAATACAAAATGAAATAAAGTCAATTCACTTGACCAATTACCATCTCGAAATTTATAATACTAAACCCAGAATGTTTGGTGTCACAACTTCACGGACTATCTACGAGTACTACAAATAAGGGGTTTGAACAAAAGTAAATACATCTCTTTCTGGAATAACTAGAACAGAATACAAATGAAGTAGAAGGGGGTGCCAAGGCCTGCGGACGCCTGCAGGACTACCTCGGTGTCTCTATGTAGACTGAAGGCAGCCTCCTCGCTCTAAGGTCCGTAGGGTCCTGTACTGGGATCTGCACAACAAAATTTTGCAGAGTGTAGCATCAGTACAACCGGCCCCATGGACTGAGTAAGTGTCGAGCCTAACCTCGAGGAAGTAGTGACGAGGCTAGGACACGACAACCAAATCAACTTGTACAATTTAATAATATATGGAAGAAGTACTAACAACAAGTAATAAGCAGCTAAGTACAGAGAAAAGGGGAACATGCTGAGGGGAACAATATAAAATAATGGAAATAACGTAATGAGACAACAATTCAAATATCAACTTAAACAGCAGAAAAAAGCAACACAAAGAAAATAGTGCACAACATCACTCTTCGTGTTTTTACTCTCATCCTCACCAAATAGTAAATGAAAATGCACGGCAGCACCCTTCTTGCTTTTACTCTCATCCTCACAATAAATCAATAGAAACGACACGACATCACCCTTCGTGCTTTTACACTCTCTCACAATATCATACACAACATCACCCTTCGTTCTTTACACTCTTCCTCACCCAAACAATATCAATAACAGCAATCCGGCAAGGAAAATCAACAATAGGAACAACAATAATAAAATCATAACATCCCGGCAAAGGAACCACAATAGAATCAATACCATCCTGGCGAGTGACACAACTATAACCAATCTCACTTAGTACATAACTTCACATAGAATATCTCAACTGAAACCAATACTCAACGCTAATCAATATCAAGAATTTCCACCAATATGAATAACCACAAAGTGAAACTCAAGGAATAATTAATGAAAAATCACATAATTCACAATATTCGACTCACGGGCATTCTTGGCACCAACGTATAGGTACTCGTCACCTCACCTATACGTTGAACATGATACTAACACATAGCAAATAGGACACAGCACCTATGCCCTCAAACTAAGGTTATGCCAAACACCTACCTCGAATTCCACGACCAAAATCAAGCCTCGATTACCACTTCCCCTTTTGAATTTGACTCCAATTCACTTGTATCTAGACATAATTAACTTAATAACATCAATAATTGCTAAATAATTCAATCCCAACGCTTAACTATAGGTTTTCTATCATTCTTCCCATAAAGTAAAAAATTGACCCCGGGCCTACTTGGTCAAAACACGAGGTTCGGACCAAAATCAGATCACCCATTCACCCACGAGCCCGAATATCTAAGTAGTTTCGGAATCCGACTCCAAAACGAGGTCTAAATTCAAAATATTCAAAAAGCCCTAACTCTACCCAAATCCCCAATTTTCTACCCTTAAGAACATGATTTAGGCCTAGAAATGTAATGGGTGTTAATTTGAAGAAACGAGTCTAAGAACACATACCTATGGTTTTGTGGTGAAATCCCTCTTCAAAAATCGCCCAATTTTTAGTTTTAGTGAAAGAGTTATGAAAATTTTGAAGAATCCCGTTTTTGTTACTGTTTTTAAAAGACAGGCACTTATTCATTGTGTTCGCGTGCCTTTGGCCGCGTTCGCATAGGCTTAATACCCCAGGCCTACGCATTTGCGAGCCTCAGGCCGCGTTCGCACAGTGTATTTGGTTCCCAACCCCCAGCTCCCTTCCTACTCTATGCGTTTGCGACTGACCTGGTGCGTTCGCATAGAGTAAACTCCCAAGGCTCTGCATTCGCACCTAGGCCTATGAGTTCGCATAGTGTAAACCATCTCCCTTCCTCGTTTGTGCATTGCGTTCGCATGGGTTACCACGTGTTCGCATAGAGTATTTCACCAGACACCAGAAACCAGCAATTGCACCGGATTTTCTAAGTCCAAAAACACTCTGATGCCTATCCGTAACTCACCTGAGTCCTCGGTGCTCCAAACCAAACATGTACACAACCTCAAAAACATCCTACAGACTTACTCGTGCGATCAAATCGCCAAAATAACATCTTAAACAACGAATGTAGCATAGAAATCAAAGAAAAATCACAGAACTTTCAAAGTATCAAATTTCACAACTCCAGGTCCGAATCACGTCAAACGACCTCCGTTTCTTACCAAATTTTACAGACACAACTTAAATACCATATTGAATCTGTACCGGGCTCCGGAACCAAAATACAGGCCCGATACCATAAGTTTCAATTATAATCAAATTTCCAGAAACTCTTATATTTTCAGTAAAATAATTTCTTTCAAAAATTTATTTCTCGGGCTTGGGACCTCGGAATTCGATTCCGGGCATACGACCAAGTCCCATATTTTCCTACGGACCCTCCGAGACCGTCAAATCACGGGTCCGGGTCCTTTTACCCAAAATGTTGACCGAAGTCAACTTAAATTCAATTTTAAAGGCAAAATTAGCATTTTTCTGAGTTTTTCATATAAAAGCTTCCCGGATATACGCCTGGGCTACACATGCAAAATGAGGTGACATAAAAGGAGGTTTTCAAAGCCTCGGAGCACCTTTTTGACTTATAAAACAAGGGATGACCTTTTGGGTCATCACATTCTCCACCTCTAAAACAAATGTTCGTCCTCGAACAGACATAGAAAAGTACCTGAATTAGGGAAAAGATAGGGATAACGGCTACGCATATCGGACTGAGACTCCCAGGTAACTGCCTCGACAGGCTGACCTCTCCACTGAACACGAAATGAAGGTTAACTCTTCGATCTCAACTGACGAATCTACCGGTCTAATATGGCTACCGGCTCTTCCTCATAGGTCAAATCCTTGTCCAACTGGACACTACTGAAATCTAACACATGGGATGGATCACCGTGATACTTCTGAAGCATACATACATGAAACATTGGATGCACGACTAATAAATTTGGTGGCAACACAAGTGTGTAAGCCACCTCTCCCACTCTGTGGAGGATCTCAAACGGGCTAATGTACCTAGGGCTTAGCTTTCCCTTCTTTCTGAATCTCATCACGCCCTTCATGGGAGACAGCCAAAGCAACACCCGCTCTCTTACCATGAATGCCAAGTCCCGAACCCTACGATCGGCATAACTCTTCTGCCTGCACTGAGCTATACGAAGTCTATCCTGAATGATCTTTACCTTATCCATGGCATCCTGCAAAAACTCCGTACCCAACAACCTAGCCTCTCCCGACTCAAACCACCCAACCGGCAACCAACACCGTATACTATATAGTGCCTTATAGGGAGCCATCTGAATGCTCGAATGGTAGCTGTTGTTGTAGGAAAACTCAACTAATGGAAAGAACTGATCCCAAGAACCTCCAAAGTCAATGACACTAGCTCGAAGCATATCTTCCAAAATCTGAATAGTACGCTTGAACTGTACATTGGCCTTCCCCGGATGATATAAGATGGTGATGCCATAGTCTTTCAACAGCTCCAACCATCTCCTCTTGCTCAAATTCAACTCTTTCTTCTTGAATAAATATTGCAAACTCTTGTGATCAGTGAACACCTCACATGACATGCCATATAGATAATGCCTCTAAATCTTCATCGCGTGGACAATGACTGCTAACTCAAAATCATGAACTAGATAATTCTTCTCGTAGACCTTCAACTGACGTGAAGCATATGCTATAACCTTGCCATCCTGCATCAACACTGCGCCAAGTCCAAAACGAGAAGCATCACAATACACAGTATATGGCCTTGAACCCGTGGGCAAAACCAACACCGGTGCCGTGGTCAAAGATTTCTTGAGCTTCTGAAAGCTTGCCTCACACTCATCTGACCACCTGAACTAGGCACCCTTCTGAGTCAACCTGGTCATCGGGGTTGCAATAGATGAAAAGCCCTCCACAAACTGACGATAGTAACCTGCTATGCCTAAGAAACTCCGAATCTCTGTAGCTGATGTGGGTCTAGGCCAATCCTTGACTGTTGAAATATTCTTGGGATCCACCTGAATACCCTTTGCTGATACAACATGACCCAGAAATGAAAATGAACTCAACCAGAACTCACACTTTGAAAACTTAGCATATAATTGACTGTTCTTCAGAGTCCGAAGAATGACTCGAAGGTGCTGCTCGTGCTCCTCCTGGCTGCAAGAGTAAATCAGAATATCATCAATGAAGACAATCACGAATGAACCCAAATAAGGCCTGAACACTCGGTTCATCAAATCTATAAAAGCAGCTGGGGCATTTGCCAACCCGAATGACATCACTAATAAATCATAATGCTCGTACCAAGTGCGAAAAGCTGTCTTAGGTTCATCAGATGCTCTAATCCTCAACTGATGGTAGCCAGATCTCAAATAAATCTTCGAAAATACCTTGGCACCCTGAAGCTGATCAAACAAATCATCAATCCTCGGCAATGGATACTTATTCTTGATGGTAACCTTGTTCAATTGCCGATAATCTATGCACATTCTCATCGATCCGTCCTTCTTCTTAACGAACAAAACCGGCACACCCCAAGGCGAGACACTAGGCCTAATAAGCCTTTATCAAGCAAATCCTGCAATTGTTCTTTAAACTCCTTCAACTCTGCCGGGGCCATACTATATGGCGGAATAGAAATTGGATGAGCGCCCAGGGCCAGATCAATGCAAAAGTCAATATCCCTGTCGGGGGGCATACTTGGAAGGTCTGCAGAAAACACCTATAGAAACTCACGAACAATGGGAACAGAATCCATAGAAGGAACCTTGGCACTGGAATCATGAACATATGCCAAATAGGCCAAATACCCCTTCTCGACCATGCGCCGAGCCTTCATATATGAGATAATCCTGCTGGAAGAATGACCAGGAGTCCGTCTCCACTCCAGTCGAGGAAACCCCGGCAACGCTAATGTCACGGTCTTGGCATGACAATCCAGAATAGCATGATAAGGCGACAACCAATTCATCCCCAAAATGACATCGAAATCAACCATATCAAGGAGTATAAGATCTAGACTAGTCTCGAGACCCCTCATAACCACTACACATGAATGGTAGACACGATCTACCACAATAGAATCACCCACCGGTGTGGACACATATACAAGAGTACTCAGAGAATCACAAGGCATAACCAAATAAGGAGCAAAATATGATGACACGTACAAAAATGTGGACCCCGGATCAAATAAAACCGAAGCATCCCCGCTGCAAACTGAAACCATACCTGTGATGACTGCATTCGAGGCCTCAGCCTCAGGTCTGGCGGGAATAGCATAACATCAAGGCTAGGCACCACCAATCTGAACATCCCTGGGACGACCTACTGCTGGATGACCTCTACCTCTAGTAGCTTGGCCTCCACCTCTAACTGCCTAACCTCCACCTCTAGTACCTCGACCTCCCCCCTAGCTGGCTGAGGGGGTGGTGGAGCACCTGGTGCGGGAATCATAGCACGAGAAACCTGGTGTGGAGATCCACTCAAATCTCGAGGGCAAAATCTAGCAATGTGCCCCGGACAACCACAAGTATAACAAGATCTCAGCTGCTGAGACTGCTGGCCCTGAAACTGTCCCTAACGACCTGAGTAACCACCCTAAATACCCTGGAGTGGTCGTGCACTGATAGGAGCTGGTGGTGCACTGTAGGGAAAACTGACCAGAATATGGCATGTGGGAACCACGACTACCTGGAGCACTGCGAGAAACTTGAAGCGTTGGCTGAAACGGCCTAGGAGGATGGCCTCTACCAAAAGAATCCCTGCCTCCAGATGAGGCACTATTGAACCGGCCAAAATGACGAGGCCTCTTGTCAGACCCTTGACCACTACCCTGCGATAAAACCATCTCGACTCGCCTGGCCACATTGGCTGCATACTGAAAGGAAATATCACTCCCTGTCTCTCTAGTCATCTGCAATCTAATCGGCTGAGATAATCCCTCAATAAGCCTCCTCACCCTCTCTCAGTCAGTGAAAAGTATCATAATAGCATGCCGGGCCAAGGTGATGAATCTGGTCTCATACTGTGTGATTGTCATAGAACCCTGCTAGAGACACTCAAACTACCTCCGGAAATCCTCTCTCTAGGTGACAGGAATAAGCTTCTCCAGGAACAAATCGGAGAACCGAGCCCAAGTCAAAGGCGGTGATCCAGCTGGTCTGGTCAAGCAATAATCTCTCCACCAAGTCTTGGCGGGACCTGACACACGAAAGGTAGCAAAATCGACCCCATTGGTCTCCACTATCCCCATATTCCGTAGAACCTCATGGCAGCTATCCAAGTAGTCCTGGGGAACCTCTAAAGGTGCACGACTAAAAGTAGTAGTAAACAACTTGGTGAACCGGTCCAATATCCATAAAGCATTAGCAGATATAGCTGCTCCATCACCGACCTGTGCCACAACACACGGCTGCACTACCCCAGCTGTCTAAGGTGCTGGAGTCTGGAGCTGAGAAGCTAACTGCTCCGGAGTGCGAGTAGCGGGAGTCTGGGCTCCTCCCCCAGCCTGAGAGACGGCTGGTGCTGTAGGAAGTAAACTTGACTGAGCAACGCTCTCCATGAGGCCCACAAGACGGACCAGAGCATCCTGGAGTACTAGGGTGGCAATGAACCCCTCGGGAACCTAAGCTGGTCCAACCGGGACTGTCTGGGCAGGAACCTCATCAAAAAACTCTACCTGAGGCTCCGCCACTGGGGCTACTACTCTGGGCTGAGCTTTGCCCCTGCCTCGGCCTCTAGCACGACCTCGTCCTCGACCCCTCATAGGAGCTTAAACTGGAGACTCGGGCTGCTAATTAGTAGATGAAGAAACACGTGTTCTCTCCATCTGCGCGAGAATAGAATTGAAATTAAGTTAGCATTTAGAAATCAAATCGCACGACAGAGGAGAATAGATGTGAAGTTATTTCTAAACTCTGTAGCCTCTGGGGATAAGTACAGACGTCTCCATACCAATCTCTCAGACTCTACGAAGCTTGTCCAGGAGTTGTGAGACCTAAGCAACCTAGTGCTTTCATACCAACTTGTCATGACCCGAATTTCCCACCGTTGGGACCGTGATGGCGCTAACTTTGAACCCGCTAGGCAAGCCAACGTGAGTGTTTAATTTACCTTACTTTCTTATTATTATCAGATATCGGTGAAATACAAAACCAACATAAATGAAAATACAAAATGAAGTAAAGTCAAATAACTTGACCAATTACCATCTCGAAATTTGTAATACTAAACACAGAATTTTTGGTGTCACAACTTCACGGACTATCTACGAGTACTACAAATAAGAGGTTTGAACAAAAGTAAATACATCTGTTTCTGGAATAACTAGAACATAATACAAATTAAGTAGAAGGGGGCTCCAAGGTCTGCGGACACCTGCAGGACTACCTCGGTGTCTCCACGTAGACTGAAGGTAGCCTCCTCGCTCTAAGGTCCGTAGGGTCCTGTATTGGGATCTGCACAACAAAAATGTGCAGGGTGTATCATCAGTACAACCGACCCCATGTATTGAGTAAGTGTCAAGCCTAACCTCAGTAAAGTAGTGACGAGGCTAGGACATGACAACCAAATCAACTTGTACAGTTTAATAATATACGGAAGAAATACTAACAGGGAATAAGAAGCTAAGTACAGAGAAAAGAGGAACATGTTGAGGGGAAGAATATCAAATAATGGAAATAACGTAATGAGACAACAATTCAAATATCAACTTAAAGAACATAAAATAGCAAACAAAGAAAAAAGTGCACGGCATCACCCTTCGTGCTTTTACTCTCATCCTCACCAAATAGTAAATGCAAATGCACGACATCACCCTTCGTGCTTTTAATATCATAATATGGCACAACATCACCCTTCGTGCTTTTACACGCTCAAATATCATACACGTCATCACCCTTCGTGTTTTAAACTCTTCCTCACCCAAACAATATCACTAATAGCAATCCGGCAAGGAAAATCAACAATAGAAACAACTATAATAAAATCATAACGTCCCGACAAGGGAACCATAATAGAATCAATACCATCCCGGCGAGGGACACAGCTATGACCAATCTCACTTAGTACATAACTTCACATAGAATTTCTCAACTGAAACCAATACTCAACACTAATCAATATCAAGAATTTCCACCAATATGGATAACCACAAAGTGAAACTCAAGGAATAATTAATGAAAAATCACATAATTCACAATATTCGACTCACGGGCATGCTTGACACCAACGTATAGGAACTCGTCAGCTCACCTATACGTTGACCATGATACTAACACATAGCAAATAGGACACAACACCTATTCCCGCTAAGGTTAGGCCAAACACTTACCTTGAATCCTACAACCAAACTCAAGCCTCGATTACCGCTTTCCCTTTTGAATTTGACTCCAATTCACTTGTATCTAGACATAATTAACTTAATAACATCAATAATTGCTAAATAATTCAATCCAATGCTTAACTATAAGTTTTCTATCATTCTTCCCAAAAAATCAAAAATTGACCCCGGGCCCGCTTGGTCAAAACACGAGTTTCGGACAAAAACCCGATCACCCATTCACCCACGAGCCCTAATATGTAATTTGTTTCAGAATCCGATCCCCAAACAAGGTCTACATTTCAATTATTCAAAAATCCCTAACTCTACCCAAATCCCCAATTTTCTACCCTTAAGAACATGATTTAGGCCTAGAAATCTAATGGGTGTTAATGGAAATTGAAGAAAACGAGTCTAAAAACACATACCTATGGTTTTGTGGTGAAATCCCTCTTCAAAAATCGCCCAATTTCGAGTTTTAGTGAAAAAGTTATGAAACTTTTGAAGAATCCCGTTTTGTTACTCTTTTTAAAAGACCAGGCACTTATTCATTGCATTCGCGTGCCTTTGGCTGCATTCGCATAAGCTTAATACCCCTGGCCTATGCGTTCACACAGTGTATTTGGTTCCCAGCCCCCAGTTGCCTTCCTACTCTATGCGTTCGCGACTGACCTGGTGCGTTCGCGTAAAGTAAACTCCCAAGGCTCCACGTTCGCACCTAGGCCTATGCGTTCGCATAGTGTAAACCAGCCCCCTTCCCTGTTTGTGCATTGCGTTCATGTGGGTTACCACCTGTTCGCATAGAGTATTTCACCAGACACCAGAAAGCAGCAATTGCACCAGATTTTATAAGTCCAAAAACAGTCTGACGCCTATCCAAAACTCACCCGAGTCCTCGGGGCTTCAAACCAAACATGTACACAACCTCAAAAACCTCCTACGGACTTACTCGTGCGATCAAATCGCCAAAATAACATCTTAAACAACGAATTTAGCATAGAAATCAAAGAAAAATCTCAAAACTTTCAAAGTATCAAATTTCACAACTAAGGGTCTGAATCACGTCAAACGACCTCTGTTTCTTACCAAATTTTACAGACACAACTTAAACACCATATTAAACCTGTACCGGAATCCGGAACCAAAATAGGGTCCCGATTCCATTAATTTCAATTATAATCAAATTTCCAAAAACTCTTATATTTTTAGTAAAATAATTTCTTTCAAAAATTCATTTCTCGGGCTTGGGACCTCGGAATTCAATTCCGGGCATACGCCCAAGTCCCATATTTTCCTACGGACCCTTCGGGACCGTCAAAATCACTGTTCCGGGTCCGTTTACCCAAAATGTTGATCGAAGTCAACTTAAATTTAATTTTAAAGGCAAAATTAGCATTTTTCTCAGCATTTCATATAAATTATTCCAGGATATACGCCCGAGTTGTGCACACAAAATGAGGTGACATAAAAGGAGGTTTTCAAGGCCTTGGAGCATCGTTTTGACTTATAAAATAAGGGATGACCTTTTGGGTCATCACGCCTTGCTAATACTTGCACCTTTTCCCTTTCCCTCTTTATGTGCAATTAATTGTTTATTTCTTCCAAGTATTTATTTTTCCCAAAACGAACCTAACATGTTTCTTTGTTTTCTTTTGTAACTGCTTTAAATTTGAAGTGCTTTAAATGTTTCTTTGTTTTCTTTTGTAATTGCTTATTTATCATGCTCAACACCATATTCCACTCGTGCCTATACAAATCCTATAGCAACAATTGATGAGTGGTTACGCTCTTCCTATTTATATCACCCCTAAAATTGGAAAGACTTATTTGCGGTAAAACCAGTCGATCCGCAGTGCAGTCGATGATTTCGTGCCTTTCCCCTCGAGTTGTCTGCTCGAGGGTACCAGTATATACCCCTATAGAAAACCTTACTCTTGTTATATTGTGCATGCATCATGGTCAAACCTAGCCGGGTTAATGTGTCGTCCGCACAATAACCTTTTAAGACAACCTTATCTAAAAGTCCACCGGGGTAATCATAATCCCAACGGACGCAATCAAATTTTGTGCATCTATTTGGAGTACTAAATGCATGTATGCTAATCGTAAGTGTATAAATAGTCGAGTCTGGTTGGGGTAAGGGCCTAACAATTTTTGTCTTGCTGAAAATGAGGCACGAGGTCCCTAGATTCGGTATGGTCAGCAATATCCATCCAATGCTCCTGAACTGGTGGGAAGACCTTTCCTCCAGTGATAAGAAACATGTAAAGAAGTATCTGGGAAATTTACCGTCTCTCTTGGACATCCAGTCAAACAATATGTTGATTGAGCCTGCTACTTTGTTTTGGGATAGTGAAAGCGTTGTATTCCGCTTTGGGAATATTGAGATGACACCGCTGTTAGAAGAGATAGGGGGACTAGCTGGACTGGTTTGGGAAACCCCTGGGTTGTTGGTACCTGAGAACCGCACAGGCAGAGGTTTTCTGAAAATGATGGTGTTGAAGAAGGCCGAATTGGAGTGTCTAAAGCAATCCTACATACCCTTCGAGTACTTATATGAAAGATACGATCACAGTAAATCATACTGTACCTATCATGACGAGTTTGCCATCACATCTCTAGGTCATATCCAGCGCATGGTATTTGTATTCATTATTATTTCTAGGATTGATAGTGTTTCCGACAAAAAAGGAGAGGATTCATACCAGGCTAGCCATGGTTACCAAGGCCTTGATGGAGGGGATAGATAGGCAAGCCTTCAGCATTGTCCCTATGATCCTAGTTGATATTTACCGAGCCTTGGAGCGTTCTCAAAGAGGAGCTAAGCATTTTGAGGGTTGCAATATGTTACTACAGTTATGGCTCTTAGAACATCTTCAAAAGGGCCAATATCATCAAGAACTTCCGCGAAGGGCTTGGATTGACCATATTGCTTTCCATCACCCCAAACGGATGATCTATATTCCAGACAGATTTTCTCAGCCAGAGACTGCCAAAGAGTGGGTGGAGTTCATTGATTACCTAACTGAGGAGCAGGTGCAACGGATGTTCGAGTGGTTCCCAACATATGAATTTATCATCATGTCCAGGGATGCATCACACCTAGTGCTGATCGGTTTAAGAGGTATATATCCTTACGTTCCTCTCCGAGTCATGAGGCAGGCAGACATAAATCAAGTTGTGTCAAGGGTTGATAAGATGATCCACTTCAGAGCGGATTTCCAAGATGACAAAGTCCCCTACAGGTGCCAAGCCCAACACATGTAGCACTGCAAAATCATCATGGAGAAGAATACTATCGAACCAGACAGGTACCATGCATGATGTGCATCTTTATACCCGGCGTGGTTGGAAGACGACTTGGATGGGTTAGTGAGGCCAGAAATCAGCCGAGGCAGCAGAATCATAGACGATAATGCTGAGGCTCAGGTCAAGTACAACCGGCTGCGCAAAAGGATCCATGACTCTGAGAATGAGCACCGGGAAATACATGAAACCAAGAAAAGGTTGATTGAGGAGTGGAAAGAGATGGCTATCCGTTCCAACAAGAAGCTGGAATACTTGGAGCGAGGAATAGTAGAGCTGGAAGGCAAAATCATCAAGAGGGTCGAGGACTGCCAGAAAGCCTAGGAAAGTGAAAGAGGACTCCTAGCCAGAGCATACCTGCTGTTGGTACTGCGCGAGCTAGGGAAATTATTTGATGGAATCAAGGATATTGAATCTGGGGAAGGTCCTTCTGGGACCAAATAGTCTAGATTTACCTTTTTTCTTTTATCAATTTAATAAGGTTGAGTGTTATTAGTGAATTTATTTCCTGTTTTTTATTCTAGTATCGTTTTGGCATTCGTCTATTTATATGTATGAAATGAGGCATTTTGGTATCTAAGTTCTCCAAATCAACTTGTCTCTAGGCCTACCTCGGGCACAACGAGGCTCCCAAATTAGGACACGCATTTACATTCCTGCAATATGTGTTTAAATACTACAATAATTTCTCATGATTCTCACTGGCTTGGCTACCTTTTGCTTTTGTTTTGTTTTCTTTATTTTGATTATTCCCCTCCCCAAAGGTTGGTTTGTGCATTTTGGCATCATCATTATAAAACACAAGATCCATGGGCCCTCTACCTTCTCCTCCTCCTAGTCCACCTAAAGGCAAAAGAAAAGGCATAATGGAAGATTTGAGTAATATCATAAAGGAAAACACAATGCTAGCTGAACGAACGGAAGCTTCTGACAATCAAGGTACTCAGGTCCAGAGTGATACTGTGTCGCAACTCAACCAAAGGTTATTGAAACTGAAAGGGGAGCTTGAACATGTTCAGAACTTGGCGAACCTGTCCTTCTCACTTAGTGTTCCGGATGTCAGCAATCCGAACACTCACAATCCCTCAACACCTCAAAATACCCCCAACAAACAGAATCCTCCAACAATTGACCACCATACAACCCCACCCAAAAATCAAACTATCCCACCACAATACCAACACAACACTTGCCACACTTTGAGAAACACCACACCAATCATCCCTGAACCACAAAATTCCACCAACAACCACCTCTATGCTCAGGCGCCAGGACATCAGAACAACCCCATATACGTGGAGACTCTACCTCACTCAACTCAACTTGTATTTTATACACCGAAACCCAGTGAGAAGGATATCCTCCTCAGGAACTTGGCTGAAGAACTTAAGAAATTTACTAGCCGAGTTCAAGGCGTGGAAGTAAGTAAGAGAATTGAAGGATTAACTTACAAAGATCTCTACATACAGCCTGATGTGGAACTGCCGGAGGGTTACAAACCTCCCAACTTCGAAATGTTCGACGGTACCGGTGATCCCAGGGTCCATCTGAGGACCTATTGTGACAAGTTGGTTGGGGTTGGAAAAGATGAAAAGATCCAAATGAAGTTGTTCATGAGAATCCTTACATGGGATGCTTTGTCCTGGTATATCAGCCAGGACCCTAAGAAGTGGTCCAATTGGGTGAACATGGAATTAGACTTCATGGACCGGTTCAGGCTCAACACAGAGAATGCACCATACGTGTTTTATATGCAGAATCTCAAGAAGAAGCCCACAGAAACCTTTCGTGAGTTTACCACTCGTTGGAGGTTTGAAGCAGCTAAGGTCAGGCCTGCACTAGACGAAGAACAAATGAACAAACTCTTCATCAGGGCATAGGACCCGCAATCTTATGAGAGGCTGATGGTGATTGAAAACTATAAATTCTCTCACATCATCAAGCTGGGTGAGAGAATTCAAGAAGGTATTAAGAGCGGAATGGTCACTAATTTTGAAGCGCTGCAAGCCACAAACAAAGCTTTGCAGTCTGGTGGCATATCCAAGAAGAAAGATGTAGGAGAGGTAATGGTCGCACAGGGATCCAAATCTCCACTGACATATCAAACCTCTCCACTTGCATACCAAGCACCCCGCCCACATATCAACCAGCACCTTCACCAACATATCAGCCGTCACCTCCACCCACATATCAACCCACATCTCCCAGATATTCCCAACCAGCCACTGTTTACCATACATACAACTCCCAACCATCTCACTTCTAGTCACCTCCAGCTCGCCAAAACATCCCAAGACCTCGATCCAACTTTGATCGCAGGCCACCCAAGCAATACACCGCCATTGCCGAGCCCATTGGCCAGCTGTATGAAAGGCTAAAAGTTGTTGGTTATGTCACTCCTATCCCTGTTGTGACCCCAGAAAATCCATCTCAGTGGGTCAATCCGAACAAAACCTGTGCATACCATTCCGGCATGAAGGGACATACCATTGATGAATGCCGCTCACTGAACGATAAAATCCATTCTTTAATTGATAACAAAATCATCCAGGTGAAGGAGGTTGCTCCCAATGTCCGCAATAATCCGCTCCCACACCACAGGGGTAAAAGCATCAATATGATAGAAATAGAGGAAGACTAGGACCTAGAAGGGTCGATCAGGTTGATCAAAGAAGGTGACGATCCCAAGAAGCCAACAGTCACACTCAATCCCATCATAGTGCAGATTCAACCATCAGGAGATATTGAGGTAACCACATCAGTCCCGTTCGAGTTTAAGGCAACACCACTTGTAGACACGCCTGTGCCATTTGAGGTTGAAGTAATGCCACCTGCCACGACACCTGTCCCATTTGAAGTAAGGGTAGCCACGCCAATTACAGTGACAGTGTCAACCACGCCACCTTTGAACGCTACTATTGTGCCCTGGGATTACGTAGCTGAGGCTAGAAGAAAAGGTAAGACAAAGATAGAGGAAGCTGGTGCTGCACAGGGGATGACCAGGACCGGCAGGGTCTATACACCCGAACACTTGGGAGAGTCTAGCAAACAGAATTCCACCAGAACGCCCGTCATTGAAACATGTCCGGATGATCTCTAGAGGAAGGGGCAAGCCAAAAAATACTCAGTCATATATCAACTGAATAAAACTCCAGCACAGATATCCATCCTATCATTGCTGCAGAACTCGGAAGCGCATAGGAATGCTTTGATGAAAGTGTTGAACGAAGCTTATGTGCCTAATAACATCACCAGTAGAGAAATGGCCAAAATGGTAGGGAAGGTGCTGGAGAGTCACAAGATAACTTTCCCCGAGGATGAACTACCACCTGAAGGATTAAATCACAACAAGGCATTGCATATCACTGTGCAATGTGACGATTATTTCATTACCAGGGTTCTAATCGACGGAGGATCCATCCTCAACATTTTCCCATTGACAACACTCAAGAGATTGGGCAAAGGATTGTACGAGTACGAGAAGGGTCCATGAATGTAAAGGCTTTCGACGGCTCTCAAAGGTCCACCATTGGAGAAATCAGTCTTTGTCTACAAATGGAACCTACATGGTTCGAGATTGAAATTCAGGTATTGGATATATCTGCATCCTACAACCTGTTAGTGGGACGGCCATGGATACATGCCGTTGGGGCTATGGCGGCGACCTTGCTGTCACGCCCCAAGCTAGGGGAGGCACGATTGGCACTCGATACTGTATTCGATTGAGTTAGCCACTAACATACTAGCTAACTAAACTGGGGGCCCAATAGATCGGGCAGCACAACATCTGAAATACTAAGCCTGGACCGTTAAGGTCATGACCTGAATAACAATAAGCCATATAAACAAAGGTAGACAAGCCAAAATAATAAAGTACTAGCTGGCCGACGAGGCCGCGACTGAAGACATACATGCCTACACCCATATATATACATGCCAAGCCTATGGGCTGGAAACTGAAAGATGCAAAAAGAAACCCAGAATACTGTGTCCACAATAGCCTCTAAGAGTGTCATAAGCGTTGTCGAGACAAGGTCCCGACTATACCCAAACTATACAACATAAGTAACCATCCTATGGAAGCTCCAGGAAGAGGTGGAGCTTACCAACTCACAGCTGAACCCCGAATCCTAGAGGAGGGGTCGATCAGAGTCCCTACCTGGACCTGCACGCACGAAAAAAAAATCCAGTGTCCCCAGGTAACGGGACATCAGTATGAATAAAAATGTACTGGTACGTATGGAAGAAAGTAGAATCATACATAGCTGATGTAAAAAGGGTAATAGAGATACCACTTGACACTGAAACTCGGATATCCTCCATGACTGACATCCGACCTCATAGCAATCAAATATGCATGGTATGCTCGTGTAATCGTATGATGTGAATACATATACATTGATGCAAATGCATGACATACCCAACTAATTGCTAGCAATGGTGGTCTCTCCCGGTAGTTAACCGGTATCATATTGCCAACATGTGGCCATCTGTACAATATATATAGTCTTTCGGGCAAATAGGCCCCTTACCTCCGATTATAGCTCGAAGTCCATGCATAATATGCCATGTATGATATGAACTTTGAATGCACATAATAGGACATAACAAGAACTTAGCAAATCTTGGCTCATTGGTACTCTTATTCTCATAATCTCATAATCACCTTCGTATCGCATACAAATGCCTCGTGGAACCTCATATGTTTCTTTTTTATAAGCTTGAAAACTTAACCCGACTTTTAGAAAGATAACTTAACAATGAAGATGTTCATAAAAAGCTTAAGGTGCTTCACTTAGTCCTTATACCTGATTTCTTGATAATTAGTAAAAGAAAGTATTTCAAAAGATCAAGTGTTTTAGAAGTTTAAACATAAAAATTATATTTGAGATTTTTGGAAATCGATGTATCACTTTAGATATTTTAAACTACACTTTAACAAGGAAGAATGACTGAACGCAAATACTAAATACCTTTATTTTTAAGTCACTCGACCCAAATACGAATAAGAATTCATATATATGGACATATAGTTAAGAAAGCCGACAAAATGACATATATAGATGTGGAATACCCTATTTAACCGAACGAGCGGAATATGAACCTAATAGCATCATGAAAATACATCAGCTACGAACCCAATACCTTTCTTAGAAGATGTTCCTAGCAATAGAATAGTAAAATACCACATTTGGCGTCTTAGGAATTTCCCAGAATTTGTGCTTAAAGGAAGGACGAAGATTAGCCTTAACATACCTTTCCAACGAACGTCCGAATGCCTGTAGTTCCTTCATGAACATTGTTCTTTACGTCCTAAGCTTTGAAAAAACTATATATATGCAGCTTATACGCACCTATAAACAGTTCATAATTGAGTTTAAATCGGCAGATTTTTCATATGACCCTAACTTGACGAAACGTCCGTAGAACTTTGTAAAAACGATCATAAAAGAGTCCGAAGATGATTACCTTGGAAAAGCAAGTATAAATCTTGAATAACCAGCAAGAACAACAATTCATATCTTCCAAAAATAGCTCCAAACACAGCTAATAGAAGGGAAAAATGATTGCAAAGCGTAGAGATTGCGTTTCTAGGCACGGGGGCAAACTTTAACGATAGAAATCGTTAAAAATGCATATTAATCGCTCAAGAACACCATGGAACCCTTTCCTCAGCTTTCTCACTATTTTGGGACGAAGATGAAATGTTTTGGGGTATTAAAAGTCGGATTTTCCGACTTATATTACTTGTTTGACCCGACCCGGTTCGCGACCCGGTTTCAGCCCGGACAGTCCATGGTAAAACAGTCATAACGTCTTACTCCGATGTCGGTTTGATGTGAGGTTTTTTTGGTTGCGAACTAGTCTCGTAGAACTTCGATTCGGCAGGTTATGGGTCCCATAAATCTTTATATATTGGGAGAAATGATCTGATATATTTGACCCAAAGTTTAGAAAATTTATTAGAGAAATTTACGATAACTTTTGCCGAACTTTATATCGCAACTTGCTTGACTCCAAAAATTAACATGTTATTAGTGTGATATTATAATACCTCATAACACATTATTCTTAGCATATTAGACACTCTTAGTTTTATCCCATAGGTGCAAGTTAACTTAAACTTTTCGAACGCGCGGGGTGCTACGCGAGTCATTTCTTTAACCACGAACCATTGTTTAAGGGATTCCTTTGACCTAAAGCTTTAGTTTTGTTCCTTAATATTACCACACATTTTCAATCTTATTCTCTCAATGTGCTATACCCAATCATATATACCTAATATAATCACACCACCTTACGTATGTTACGTAAGAGAAGTGAGAAAAAACACATGGGGTCTCACAGTCTCCCCCCTTAAGAACATTTATCCACGAATGGGTCAAGTCAATTCCTTGGTTTCATTTCTTTTCCGCCAATACTCTATTTGCGAGGCTATATTTGTTACATTTGTAAAGCATAAATAAAATTCTGAAGATTCCAACTACTAGGCTTCGTATAGCTATCTCGCAATAAGAAATTTAAATTGCACTTTCAAGTCATTTAAAATCCAATTAAGTTGCTGTAAAGAAATAATTGCAAACTATTTAAGTGCGACTCACCTTAAGTCATAAATAGGTGGGGTTACTTCTTCCTTATTTCCTCCTCAGCTTTCCAGGTCGTTTCCTTGATGTTGTTATTTCGCCATAACACTTTCACGGAAGCCACTTCTTTAGTTCGAAGCTTTCTTACCTGCCGATCTAAAATAGCTACTGGTACCTCTGCATAAGATAAGTCTTCATCAATGTGAATATCCCTAATGGGCGTAATACGTGAAGGATCTCCAATGCACTTCTGCAACATAGATACATGAAACACAGGATGGACTGCTTCCAATTCTGAAGGAAAATCAAGCTCGTACGCCACCCTACCAATCCTCCAAATAATCTTATACGGTCCAACATGCCTGGGGATGAGCTTCCCCTTCTTTCCAATTTGCATGACGCCCTTCATAGGCGATACTTTCAAGAAAACCCAATCTTCTACATCAAACTCTAAGTCTCGTCGTCGAACATCTGCATAAGACTTCTGCTGACTTTGTGCTGTACGCAACCGGTCTCTAATAAGTTTTACCTTTTCCATTGCTTGATGGACAAAATTAGGACCTAGCAACTCTGCATCCCCAACCTCGAACCAACCGATCGGCGACCTACACTTCCGCCGATATAGTGCTTCGTAAGGAGCCATCTGAATACTAGCTTGGGTGTTGTTATTATAAGCGAGCTCAATAAGAGGTAGAAGATCATCCCAAATTCCTTTAAAATCTAGCACGGAGGCACGTAACATATCCTCAACTATCTGAATAGTACGCTCTGCATGTCTATCCGTTTGCGGATGAAAAGCAGTGCTAAGATTTACCTGCGTGCCTAGACCCTTATGAAAATATTTCCAAAAATGTGTTGGAAATTGAGCCCCTCGATCAGAGATAATAGATAATGGCACTCCGTGAAGGAGAACAATCTCTCGAATGTAAAGCTTGGCATAATCCTCGGCTGAATATGTCGTCCTGACTGGTAGGAAATGAGCAGATTTTGTAATCCTATCAATAATTACCCAAATGGAATCATACCTCCGTGGAGTGCGAGGCAAACCAGTGATGAAATCAATATTTATCATGTCCCATTTCCATAATGGAAGCTCAATACACTGACTTAGGCCTCCAAGCCTCTGATGTTCGGCTTTAATTTGCTGGTAGTTGGGATATTGGGCTACCATCTCTGCGATATCTTTTTTCATTCCATTCCACCAATAGATCTGTCGAAGGTCCTGATACATCTTTGTCGCTCCGGGGTGAACTGCATATCTAGAATAATGGGCCTCCGAATGAATCTTGGCACGAAGCTCTTCGACTGGCGGTACACATAAGCAGACCTGGTATCTAGGAACTCCATCGCTAGTTAGCTTAAATAAAGGTTGTCGCTGCTGTGGAATACTTTCCCTCAGTTTTATAAGCTCAGTATCCGCGTGTTGTCGCTCTTTCACTTCAGTAAAAAAGAAGATTTTTCCGTATTCTGAACGAGAATGCGTCCATCCTCTGCGTCTACCAAATGCACCTGAAAACTAGCTAGATGGCATAGATATTTGGTCATCTTGACCTTATCAGCTTCAACATGGCTTAGACTGCCCATGGACTTCCGGCTAAGGGCATCAACAACAATATTAGCTTTGCAGGGATGATATAAAATATCAACATCATAGTCCTTTAGTAATTCTAGCCATCTTCTTTGTCGTAGGTTCAACTACCTCTGTTTAAATAAATAATGAAGGCTCTAGTGGTCGCTAAAAACATCAATATGAACCCCATATAGATAATGCCGCCAAATCTTTAGGTCAAAGACAACTACGGCTAACTCAAGATCGTGCGTAGGATAGTTCTGTTCATGTTTTCGCAACTGTCTGGAGGCATACGCGATAACCTTACCATGCTGCATAAGAACACAACCTAGGCTAATTCTCGAGGCATCATAATATACAACATAACCTCGGTTCCATCCGGAAGAGTCAAGACAGGTGACATTGTAAGCCTTTTGTTTATCTCCTGAAAACTTTTTTCACATGCCTCAGTCCACTGAAACTTAGCTCCCTTATGTGTCAGTTTCGTCAATGGTGCAGAGATAGAGGAAAATCCCTCTACAAACCTTCGGCAATACCCTGCCAAGCCTAAAAAGCTACGATCCTCTGTCGGATTCAAGGGCCTCGGCCAAGTTATCACAGCTTCAATCTTTTTTCCATCAACCTTGATACCATCGTTGGTAATAACATGACCAAGAAAAGCTACAGAAGTTAGCCAAAATTCACATTTAGAGAATTTAGCATATAACATGAGAGTCTGCAACACAGCTCGCAAGTGGCCTGCATGCTCGGCTTCCAATCGTGAATATATCAGGATGTCGTCAATAAACACAATCATAAATTCATCCAAGAATGGTTTGAATACCCGGTTCATAAGATCCATAACGGCTGTTGGGGCATTTGTAAACCTGAAAGACATGACAAGGAATTCAAAATGGCCATACCTCGTCCTAAATGTTGTTTTTGGGATATCAATATCCCTGACTCGTAGCTGATGATAAACGGATCGCAAGTCAATCTTCGAAAAACATTTGGCACCTTGTAACTGGTCGAACATGTCATCAATTCGTGGAAGATGATACTTATTCTTGATAGTGACTTTATTTAGTTGCTTGTAGTCAATACACATCCGCAAGGAGCCATCTTTCTTTTGAAGAGCACCGAAGCACCCCATAGGGATGTACTTGGCCTAATAAAGCCTTTGTCGAGCAAGTTCTTTAGTGGTTCCTTCAATTCCCTTAGCTCTGTAGGAGCCATTTTTTAGGGAGGAATGGATATAGGCTGCGTATCAGGAAGCAAATCTATAGCGAAATCGATTTCCCTTTGGGGGGGAATTCCTGGAAGCTCGTCAGGGAATACCGTCGGGAATTCATTCACAATAGGAACCGACTGAAGAGTTGCTGGATCCTTATCTATATCCCTGACATGAACCAGATGGTCTATACAGCCTTTAGCAATAAACTTCTGAGCCCTAAGGTATGAAATAAACTTATCCTTGGGCGTGGCTGCATTACCTTTCCATTCAAGGACAGGCTCACCAGGAAAATGAAATCGGTCCAACTTTGCACGACAATCAATATTAGCATAACAAGATGCCAACCAATCCATACCCATAATGACATCGAAGTCTAGCATAACCAATTCAACTAAATCAACAGAGGTTGGACGGTCATTAATTAACACTGTACAACCTCGATAGACATGATTAGCTACAATAGAGTCTCCAACTGGCGTAGACACCTCAACTGACTGTGGAAACAACTCAGATCTCATGTCAAGCTTACCAACAATAAATGGAGTAATATATGAAAATGTCGAGCCGGGATCTATCAAGGCATAACTGGCATGAGAATTTATTGTCAATATACCTGTGACAACATCTGGGGATGCCTCGGAATCCTGTCAGCCTGTGAGTGCATAAAAGTGGTTCTCGTCACCACTAGAACCTGAGGTATTTCCTCCACCTCTCCCCTACCACGGCCCTGAGTAGACTGTGGACCTGGTCGGGGAGCACAGACTGAGGGCGAAGAGGCTGTTGTGGATCCTGAAGGCTGAGCTGGTGCACCTCTGCCTAACCCCGGGCACCGGCTAATAAAATGGCATGTCTTCCCACAATGATAACATCCACTTGAACCCTGTCTACACTTCTCGGTGTGCAGCTTACGCACTGAGTACATGGAGGAGTAGGTTGTCTCATCTGTGCGGAACGCTCATGTCGACGACCCTCAAACTGAATATAACGATCAAACTGCTGGCCCTGTATATGTGGTGGGAAACTACCTGCTGACCGAGGTGGATATCGATGGAGTGGGGGCCCAAAATCACCCCGTGGCTCCCTATAAGACCCCATAGTACGAGCCCTCTTACTCTACTCCCTATCCCTGCGAGTATCACAAATCCGACGGGAAAGGTCCTCTATAGTCTGAGCGAAAGCCTGTATGCAGGAAATATCTACATCATCCGATAGGGATGCTACCCTACAGTCTTTAATCAGATGATCCCCCAAACCATCCACATAATGATGAACTCTAGACTTCATAGTATGTACGATATCTGGTGCATACCTCGCCAAAGAATTAAACTTATGGTTATAATCCCTCACACTCATATCCCCCTGCTTCAGGCTAAGAAACTGGTCAAGACGGGCCTCCCGAACCTCCCATGGAAAATAATGGGCTAAAAATGCCTCAGAGAAGTCCTCCCATTCAGCTGGCGGAGCATCAGGTCCTCTAGATCTCTCTCATGCCTCATACCATAGAACAGCTACATCATGTAGTCGAAAAGAAGCGAACTCCATAGCCTCGGTGACAGAGGCATGCATCACCCTCAATACTCTATACATATGGTGTATAATGTCCTGAGGATCCTCAGTGGAACTGGATCCTGTAAATAATAGAGGGTCCAAGTGAATAAACTCTCATACCGTCTAGCTTCCTGTCCGATCTCTCCGAGCATCTGCCCCCGACATTAGCTGTCACTCATGAATAGAAACCATCCTAGTCTCTGATAGGTGAACAACAGGTGCTGGAGGTCCTGTGTCTCTAGCTGCCTCATGTACCAATGGAACTGGTGAGGCTGAGGGTATTGCATCTCTCTGGGCTCCAACAAGTGCTGGGGAAGCTGAAAGTAGGGGTACTGGAGACTCAATGTATGCCTCTAAGGGAAATCTATCCCTCTGACCCTGTGGGGAACGACTGTTACTTTCCCCCGGATCCATACCTATCTCTCACTGTTCCATCTCCAGAGCGTAGGTAGCCAGTTAAATAAGAAACACAAAGAACGATTAAGATTTCATATGTTCTTATAACTTCGCTCTATAGCACAATCTATTAATTGAAAGAAATGTAACCATTCCTAAATGCCTCATAGCCTCCTGATTATAAGTGTGGTGTACAACACACCCATAAGAAAGACTCTACTAGACACGGCTTGTGGACTCCTTGGGATACGACCTACTCTGATACCAAGTTTGTCACGCCCCAAACTAGGGGAGGCACGACTGGCACTCGATACTGTATTCGATCGAGTTAGCCACTAAACATACTAGCTAACTAAACTGGGGGCCCAACAGATCGGGTAGCACAACATCTGAAATACTAAGCCTGGACTGTTAAGGTCATGACCTGAATAACAATAAGCCATATAAACAAAGGTAGAAAAGCCAAAATAATAAAGTACTAGCTGGCCGACGAGGTCGCGACTGAAGACATACATGCCTACACACATATATATACATGCCAAGCCTATGGGCTGGAGACTAAAAGCTGCAGAAAGAAACCCTGAATACTGTGTCCACAATAGCCTCTAAGAGTGTCATAAGCACTGTCGGGACAAGGCCCCGAATATACCCAAACTATACAACAAAAGTAACCATCCTATGGAAACTCCAAGAAGAGGTGGAGCTTACCACCTCACAGCTGAACCCTGAATCCTAGCGGATGGGTCGATCAGAATCCCTACCTGGACCTGCACGCACGAAACACAAATGCAGTGTCCCTAGGCAACGGGACATCAGTACCAATAAAAATGTATTGGTATGTAATACAGAAAGTAGAATCATACATAGCTGATGTAAAAAGGGTAATAAAGATACCACCTGACACTAAAACTCTGACAGCCTCCATAGCCGACATCCGACCTCATAGTAATAAAATATGCATGGGATGCTCGTGTAATCGTATGTCATGAATACATATACATTGATGCAAATGCATGACATACCCAACCAAATGCTAGCAATGGCAGTCTCTCCCAGTAGTTAACCGATATCATATTGCCAACCTGTGGCCATATGTACAATATATATAGTCTTTTGGGAAAATAGGTCCCTTACCTCCGATTATAGCTCGAAGTCCATGCATAATATGCCATGTATGATATGAACTTTGAATGCACATAATAGGCCATAACAAGAATTTAGCCAATCTTGGTTCATTAGTACTCTTATTCTCATAATCTCATAATCACCTATCGCATACAAATGTCTCGTGGAACCTCATATGTTTCATTTTTATAAGCTTGAAAACGTAACTCGACTTTTAGAAAGATAACTTAACTCTGAAGATGTTCATAAAAAGCTTAAGGTGCTTCACTTAGTGATGCGAGGCTAGAATGCATAGTTTAACATGTAATATACCTTACATTTGAGGTGCGTTACTGATAAAAATACACTTTTTATGTGCTTAATGGAGTTTATTTCATGTGTAGGTGAATGGGAGATTGAAACGGAGCTAAAGGGATGCAAATACGTCGAAAATACGCTTAAGGGTCGAAGAGGAAACACTCAGGCGATAGCTGGACGCTAGAGCCCAAAAGCCTGACCCTACCTGGCATTAGCCAGGCTTCAGGGCTAAAATGCCAGCCCTACCCTGGCGTTAGCCAGGTGTTAGGGTTGAAACGCCAGGCCTAGCCTGGCGTTATCCAGGCGTTAGCCTCCAAACGCCAGGTCCCTGTTTCGGTCAATTCCGAGTTTTGACAAGTTTAAGTGTTTCCCAGTTGGAATAGAAGTCTCCTACACGTTTAGGGTTTGTCCTAAACATATAAATAGACTCCTAAAACACAACTAAAGGATTGGAAAAAAAGGCATTTGAAGGATTCAAGGAGAGAAAACCATTGAAGTGCCAAAACATTGATTTCTACATCTTGTATTCATTACTTTATATTTCAATTATGCAATTTATTTTAGTTTTGATTCTTATAAACATGAGTAGCTAAATTCTTTAGTCTAAGGTTTTGGTAGAACCCGTTGGGGATGAATTTATTGTGATGTTAATATATTTTGGTTGATTAATCTCTTTTTGTTCAACTACGTTCTTGTTGTAGTTGATTGAAAGGGCCCTCAATTAGCTGTTCCTATTTATTATGTATCTACTTGAGAGAGAGTGCATATTTAGGTAGTTGTTTGAACAACATCACTCCCGGAGTATAGACGAAAGTCATAACCGAGGGTTTAGAGGTTGGATTAGAGATAACGATACCTCGGGTGCAATCTAAAGTGAACTGTAATGCAATCTAGCTAGCGTAACTTGAGAGAGTGCGTCTAGTAAATTATCATAATTACTTGAGAGAGATTTATGGTAGATAGAGTGTTCATGATTGACAGAGACGATTAATTAAACTATAAGAAATATCCGAGGATGAATTCACCAACGGGGGAAACCATAACCTTACACCTTTATTATCATTGTTTACAATATATTGTTAGTTAATTGCTAGTTTATTATTTTGTTATTAGATTTAGTAAACATCACCACTTGATATTAAAAAGTCTTGAGAAAATTGATTAAGTAACAATTTAGCATTTTAAAGACTTAATTGATACGTAAATTCTCTGTGGGATTGACTCTGGGCGTAATACCTCGGATTATATTTGCAGCGCCCGTTTAGTCTTTTTATTAGACATAGTTGAGCGTGATCAAATTTTGGCGCCGTTGCCGGGGAATTAACGGTATTATCAATTGAGTTGGAAGAAATACAAAAATTCTGAAATATAGTTAATTTTCTTCAAATTTTCGTTTTCACATTGAAAGTTTAACGTTTGCTAAGTGTTGCAGGTGAATGCCTAGAAACTCATCGAGGACTGGTGAAGTAATTGAAGCTTTATCAGACCCTGAGAAAGTTTTCAGGACCATCAACCGAACCAATTGGAAAAGCAAACGCCAACCACAAATTGAACAAATTGAAACAGACATGGAAGATGCACATAACCGGAACAATCATGGGGATGATGTGGTAGACACAGTAGCTCAATTAGGGGGAGAGGCTCCTTTATATGACTGGTCACAACCCACAACAGAGAATTTGGCCACTGCTATATTGGTTCCTCAGATACAGCCCGAGTCCTTTCAGATTACAAATAATATGCTGCACTTATTGCAGAATAAAGGGCTATTCTAAGGGTCATACATTGAAGACTCCCGACATCATTTAAAGAACTTTTTGTCAATTTTAAAAACTCAAAGGCAGCCAAACGTCACTCAGGAGGCAATAAAACTATTATTGTTTCCATTCTCAGTGACTGGTGCTGCCCAAACATGGCTTAACTCACTCCCTATCAACTCCATTACCACATGGGAGGAGTTGGTCAAATAGTTCGTGAACAAGTTTCATCCACCCAACAAGACGGCTCAACAAATTGATGAAATCCTGAGCTTCAGACAGAAACCAGTTGAAACACTGCAAGAGACATGGCAAAGATTTAAGAGTATGCTGGTTATCTTTCCACATCATGGCATTCCTGAGCAAATGTTGGGGCAACGTTTCTATATGGGCTTGGCTGATACTGTGAAAGCAAATTTTGATGCTTCGGCGGGTGGAGCATTCCTGAGCAAAACGTGGAGAGAGAGAGTCAAATATTGCTTGATAAAATGGCACAGAATTCAGGATGGACAACAAGGAATGCACCCATTACTCCTGTAGTTCATTCAGTACCATTCGGTCCATCTAATACCATTGCAGAGAACGTAGCCACCTTGATAACACAAATGAGTATACTTACTAAGAAGGTGGAAGAATCGGGACAAAAACAGCAGGTACACATCGTTGACACAACCAATGGGGGCTTATGCACTACTTGCATTAGTCAACCACTCGGTAATCACTGGAATACAGAAAGTCATCACCCTCCTTATACAGAAAATATGAATTATGTGTCGAATTATGGAAGCGAGAGACAAGGGGGACAGAACTGGGGTCAGCAAGTTCAACCGTATAGGCCACCTCACCAACAGCAGAATAGTGGAAATATGGGTGTCAGGGGACCACAAGGTAATGCAACACCGTATCAGAAGCCACAAGGTTATACCCAGCAGAATCAACAACAATCATACTACCCTTCTCAGCAAGAACAAGGGGGAAGGCAAGAAGATGGGTTTGCCAGGTTAGAAGCTATGATGCAGCAGGTAATTGGGTCAAATGC